>RCUC01169254.1:0-86775 GCA_003697995.1 Taxidea taxus jeffersonii | reverse complement strand
GAACTAGAGTGTATTATGCTTAGCAAAATAAGTCAACTGGAGAAAGACAACTATCACATGATCTCCCTGATATGAGGAAGTGGAGATGCAATGGGGGTGGGAGTTAAGGTGGTAGGAAAAGTAAAAATGAAAGAAGATGGGATCGGAAGGGAGACAAACCAAAAGAGACTCTTAATGTCATAAAACAAACTGAGGGGGGTGGGGGGAAGAGGGGTTGGGAGAGGGTGGTGGGGTTACATTATATGTTTAAATAAAGCTTAAATAAAGCTAATAAATAAATAAATAAATAAATAAATAAATAAAAAAGAAAGGACACCTCCCATTTCATGTG
The DNA here is from genome assembly GCA_003697995.1 of Taxidea taxus jeffersonii. Classification (NCBI taxonomy): domain Eukaryota; kingdom Metazoa; phylum Chordata; class Mammalia; order Carnivora; family Mustelidae; genus Taxidea; species Taxidea taxus. Next base: position 86,444 of record RCUC01169254.1, on the reverse strand, counting down.
ATATACTCTAACAAAACTCCTAAATTTTTAACTGTTTTTTTGTATATATTTTTTTTTTCCTCACACCCATTTTTTATATATATATATATATATATACAACAGAAGTACTTTATGAAAGGGTACATTTTATGATATACAACATTCAGACAATATATGGACCTGGTTAGTTGAAACTTAGAAAGTTAAGCATCCATTTTTTAAAGGGGAACCTAGCATTCTTTTATTTTTTTAAGTTCCTTTCCTTTGCTCTTATTTTTCCCTCTGGCCTAATGTTACTCTTATTTATAAATGAAAGCTTCAGTAAAATGCCTCCTGGGTCATAGATTCCCTCTCAGCTACTGATTTTCTGCCACAAAAAAGCACAGAGTGGTCACTACCAGTTTAAGTAATTGAACTAACGTGTCTGTTGAACCTGTAGCCAGATAATTCAGTCTCTGTCTGATGACCCACTATCTCTTCAGTGCAGCGCTGAAAAGTGCTAGCACAATGGTTTTAGCACAACTCAAGACTAGATCTACAAATTTACCATATATCCTTTTTTTCACTCCAGTTTTACGGGAGGAACTAAAATCAAATGTGTCTTATATCACAGTTCTTATTCTATGTGCTTATCATGAAAAAAAAAAAGTTTTAGCTGATGGGCTCTTCTACAATGTTAGGGAAATAAGAGGGACCACAATGGCATGTTATTTTCTGATTATTTTATTTTAATTAATTCAGCAGATGTTTGTTGAGTTTAGCAACATAATAGGAAGTCGTAGATCCAGAGCCAAATAAAAGAAATGTTTATGCCCTCTACAAGTTGCAATCTTTTGGTGTAGGCACAAATGCAAGAAAATAAATGAATTGTCATATGGTATATAATAGTAACATCATTTGAACAGACACTTTCAATGCCTTACCTATATTCTTCAGCCTGACCACTTCAGAGAGGTCACATTTGCCTAAGGTCTTTCTCTGGTCACTGATGAATTATTCGTTTACTGGAAGTTCGTGGAATTAATAAGCCCTGAAAATGATAGAAGTTGGTGTAAAAATGGCCCACTCTCTTTTTTTAGTAGAAATGGCCACTATGTGGGATTAAGCTCCAGTTGTCCTCGGGGTAACCTGCTTGATAACACATTTCATTGGCTGCCTTTCTTACTCTGTCTCACTTCTCCACTCTCCTAAGTGTCTTTTCTGGAATCAACCAAACAAACTACTTATACTTAGAGCTTGTCTCGGGCTTTGCTTGTGAAGGAAACTGCACTAAAATAATTGTCTAAGTGTTAAGGAACCATTACATTTTAAAGCAACCATAGACCTGGGAAACCTGGGTGGCTCCGTTGTTTAAGGGTTTGGCTCTTGATTTGGGCTCCCATCGTCATCTCAAGAGTGGTGAGATGAAGCCCCACATCAGGCTCCCCCCTGGGTGTGGAGCCTGCTTAAAATTCTCTCCCTACCTCTCCCCCTCCCTCCACAACCTCTCTACCTCAGGTATTAGTGCTCCTCTCTAAAATAAATAAATAAATAAATAACCATAGACAGTTTGTTATTTCATGGGGTTCTGAGATATAAGGAGAGAATAGCAGGCACAGGCCAGATCACAATGGGCAAAATAATTTACAACATGATGGGGCATTGCTTAGGGTTTAAATCAGGGAAATTATTTCTTTTGATGCACAGTTCATAAAAGAAACATTAGGGGACTCCTGGCTGGCTCAGTCGGTTGGATGTCTGCCTTTGGCTCAGGTCATGATCCCAGGGTCCTGTAATTGAGTTCTGCATTGGGCTCTTTGCTCAGTGGGAAGCCTGCTTCTCCCTCTGCCTCCCGCTCCCCCTACTTGTGCTCACTCTCGCTGTCTCTCTGACAAATAAATAAATAAAATCTTTAAAAATAATAAAAATAAAAAATAAAAGAAACAGTAGGAAGAGAGATTGGGCACACACACACACACACACAGAAACAGGAGATCATTGCAAAGATGAGTCAAAGGATTTCCTTTTCTACAGAAAGAGAAAAAGTTTAGCCCTTAATCAACTCCTGTGGGGGAAAAAACAAAAACCAAAAAACAACAACAACAACAAAAAAAAACCTCCTGTGTAGTCCCCTTAAGAAAAAAAAAATAAAATGTGCATTGCACCTATTACAGATCAGATATGTTTCACATATACACATGTACTCTGGAAGACAGACTGATTCTTCCAACCCAGCCCAATCCTTAAGAAACTTTCATTTTAGTGAAAGAGATAAGATTTGCACAAATAAATATTCTGAAATGTGAAAAGTTATATATACTATGAAAAAATATCTGATATTTTGTAGAGCCTGTACTTTGATGAAGTCTGTAATGTATCTTAGTTCTGCATAAGAATGGTGTCCCTTTCTCAGGTTGGTTGTGAATATTAAGTAAGCTAATATATTTCAAAGTCTTGGCATAGTGTTGAGTACAAAGTAAGCACTCAGTAAATTGCAATTATTATTGTTTAATTTATTATAATATTTACTTTAATTTTTTAATGAAATTTTATTTTTTGTAGGTTGAACTTTCTTTTATAACTTTTAGTGTACAGTTAGCATATAGTGTTATATTAGTTTCATGTATACAATATCATGATTCAATAATTCTGTAGATTCTTCAGTGTTCATCATAAGTGTGTTCTGAATCCCCTTCACCTCTTATGGCCCTCTTCCCACCCGCCTCCTCTCTGGTAACTGTCAGTTTGTTCTCTATAGTTAAGAGCCTGTTTTTTGGTTTTTGAGGGGCTTTTTTCTTTGTTTTGTTTCTTAAATTGCACATATGAGTGAAATCATATGGTATTTGTATTTCTTTCACTGATTTGTGTCACTTAGCATAATGGTCTCTAGATTCATCTATGTTTTTGCAAATAGCAAGATTTCATTCTTTTTATGTGTAAGTAATAGTCCATAGTGTACATATACCTGATTTTCTTTATCCATTCATCTATGGACACTTGTGCACTTCTATAATTTGGCTATTATAAATAACGCTGCAATAAACATAGGGATGCATATATCTTTTCAAATTAGTGTTTCAGTATTCTTAGCATAAATATCTAGTAGTGGATTACAGAGCAATTCTATTTTTAATTTTTCCAGAAAACTCCTACTGTCTTTCACAGCGGCTATACCAATTTACATTCCCACCAACAGTGCACTAGGGTTCCTTTTTCCTCCATGTCCTCCCCAACACTTGTTCTTTCCTGTCTTCTTGATTTTACCCATTCTGACTAAGGTACAACATGATGTCTCATTGTTATTCTGATTTGCATTTCCCTGATGATGAGTGACATTGAGCATCTTTTTCATGTGTGTTTGACATCTGTATATCTTCTTGAGGAAATACCTGCTTCTGTCTTCTGCCCATTTTTAATTGGATTGTGACTTGTTTATATATATATTTTTTGTGTTGGGTTGTATAAGCTCTTTATATATTTCAGACACTAACCCTTTATTGGATATACCATTTATAAATATATTCTCCCATTCAATAGGTTGTCTTTTAGTTTTTTTGATGGTTCCCTTTGCTGTGTAGAAACTATATTTTGATGTAATCTCAGTAGTTTATTTTTGCTTTTGTTTCCCTTACTTCAGGAGATATATCTAGAAAAATGTTGCTCTGAGAAATTGTCAGAGAAATTGCCGCCTGTGCTCTCTTCTAGGATCTTACAGTTTCAGTTCTCACACTTAACGTCTTTAATCTATTTTGAGTTTATTTTTGTGTGTGGTATAAGAAAGTGGTCCAGTTTTATTCCTTTTCATGTACCTGTCATTTTCTCAACACTATTTGTTAAAAAGACTGTCTTTTTTCCCATTGCATATTCTTGCCTCTTTTGTGAAAGATGAACTGACCACATAACCATGGGTTTATTTCTGGGCTCTCTGTTCTGTTCCATTGATCTATGTGTCCATTACCACACCGTTTTGAATATTACAACTTTGTAGTATATCTTGAAATCTAGTGTTGTGATACCTTCTGTTTTGTTCTTCTTTTTCAAGATTGCTTTAGCTATTCAGGGTCTTCTGTAGTTCCATATAGATTTTAGGCTTATTTGTTCTTGTCCTGTGAAAAATGCTGTTTGTATTTTGATGGGGATTACATTACATCTGTAGATTACTTTGGATAGTATGGATATTTTAGCAATATTTGTTCTTCCAATCCATGAGCGTAGAGTATCTTTCCATTTGTTTGTGTTGTCTTCAATTTCTTTCATCAGTGTTTTATAGTTTTCAGAGTATAGTTTCCATCTCCTTGGTTAAGTTGAAGTATTTTTTTTTAAGATTTTATTTATTTATTTGACAGAGATCACAATTAGGCAGAGAGGCAGGCAGAGAGGGGGGGAAAGCAGGCTCCCTGCTAAGCAGACAGCCCCATGTGGGGCTCGATCCCAGGACCCTGAGATCATGACCTGAGCTGAAGGCAGAGGCTTTAACCCACTGATCCACCCAAGCGCCCTGTTTTTGTTTTGTTTTGTTATTTTGGTGCAATTATAGATGGGAAATTTTTCTTAATTCCTCTTTCTGCTACTTCATTATTAGTGTATATTTGGAGAAGCAATGGATTTCTGTATATTGATTTTGTATCCTATGGCCTTACTGAATTCATTTATCATTTCTAGTAGTTTTTTGGTGGAGTCTTTAGGGTTTTCTATATAGAGTATCATGTCATCTGCAAATAGTGAAAGCTTTATTTTTTTCCTTGCAAATTTGGATGCCTTTTATTTCTGTTTCTTCTCTGATTCCTGTGGCTAGGATTTCTAGTACCATGTTGAATAAAAGTGGTGAGAGTGGACATCCCTGTCTTGTTCCTGATCTTGTGGGTTTCCCTATATAACCTTTATTATGTTGAGGTATGCTCCCTCTAAACCTACTGTGTTGAGGGTTTCTATCATGAATGGGTATTGTACTTTGCTGAATGGTTTTTCTGCAGCTATTGAAATGATCCTATGGTTTTTATCCTTATTTATTTATTTATTTAAGAGAGAGAGAGAGCACAACAGAAGAGAAAAAGAGAGCACGAACAGGAAGAAGGATAGAGGGGGAGGAAGAGGGATAACCAGACTCCATGCCAAGTGCACAACCTGAGGCCGGTTTTGATAACCGGGCCTTGAGGTCATGACCCTGAGATCATGACCTGAGCTGAAATCAAGAGTCAGATGCTTAACACAGGTGTCTCTATCTTTTTTCTTGTTGATGTGATATGTTGATTGATTTGCAAATACTGAACCACCTTTTTATCTCAGAAATGAATCCTACTTGATTGTGGTGAATGATTTTTTTAATGTATTGTTGGATGCAGTTTACTAATATTTTATTAAAGATTTTTGCATCTAAGTTTATCAAAAATATTGGCCGTGGGTCTTTTTTTTTTTTTTTTTTTTTTTGTAATACCTTTATCTGGTTTTGGTATTAGGATAATGCTTGCCTCATAGAATGAATTTGGATATTTTCCTTCCTCTTCATTTTTTGGGAATAGTTTGAAAAGAATAGGTGTTAACTCTCCTTTAAATGTCTGGTAGAATTCACCTGTCTGGTCCTGGACTTGAGCTTGTTTGGGAACTTTTGATTACTAATTCAGTTCCATTGCTGGTAATCAGTGTTCAGATTTTCTGTATCTTCCAGATTCAGTTTTGGAAGATTACATGTTTCTGAGAATTTATCCATTTCTTCAAGGTTGTCCATTTTTTTGGCATGTAATTGTTCATAATATTCTCTTATAATCCTTTGTATTTCTGTGGTGTTGGTCATTATTTCTCCTCTTTCATTTCTGATTTTGTTTATTTGAGTCCTCTCTCTTTTCTGATGAGTCTGGCTAAAGGCTTATCTTTTGTTGATCTTTTCAAATAACCAGCTCCTAGTTACATTGATATGTTCTATTGGGTGTTTTTTGTTTTTTGTTTTTTTAGTTTCTATTCAATTTCTGCTCTAATCTTTATTAGTTCCTTCTTTCTACTGGTTTTGTTTGTTCCTGCTGTTCATCTTTGTCTAGCTCCTGTTAATTTAAAAAAAGTTTATTAATTTTTTGAATTGATACCTATCCAATAGAATTACCATGAATACTAAGGAGCCAATAATTTTGAAGTACATAAAGAAATACTTGGTATTTAGCCAGTGCTTTTTAAGTGTTAGTGAATATTATCAATTTATTCTTATGCTCTTTTCCCTCAGATTTCTCATCATTTGTGATACTCAAAATAAGAGTTTTGTTTCTACATAATTTGTCTATTTATTAGAAGTGATCAAACACATTCCAGGGTTCCATGAGACTAGTGCTTGTATCTGTCAACTTGTCTTTTCATCTGTTGATTGTCTTTCACCTTTCCTTATAGCTTATCTTAAATTTCATTTCTGTCTTATACAAAGAAAATCCAAGTAAGCAAAGAAACAAACTAAAAAACTTCATGTAAAATTTAGCACCTTGAGTCTTCTTTATTTAATGTTCATTATATCTTGGAAATATGTATTCAGTCCTCTCAAGGCTATTAGTATGGGAACCTGTTATGTGAGCACTCCTGAAGAGATTTTAAAAGTGTTTAAAACATTGAGGTAAGGGGTGCTCTTGGTATTTACACATCTTGGAATTTACTAACCAGAGTGCTAAATGTGCCACACTGATAAAGGTCATCTACAGTCAGACTATATTGGCATGCACACTGATATCCTTGGACACAAGTATAATAATACAAAATAGAATAATAATTTTGAGTGCCCATTATATGCTAAAAATCAATTCTAAGAACTTGATATATATTACAGTATTTGATTCTTTCAAATGAAATATATTATGAAATGTATTATATATTTCAGTAACAATATATTATTACTATTATTGTTATTATTAGCTTACATATGACTAAACTGCATTCAGAGACTTTAGCTAAGAGGCATCACTCCATTGGAGAAAGATTTACCTCAATACAGAGGCTTCACATAGCTTAATTTGGCTGATTAAATCAAGGTTTCACTAAACAACTTTAAGTTGTGAGGGTCTCTGTATTGGGAATTAAACAGGATGCAGTATAATTTCCATGGCTGTTTCTCTTGAGGAGCTCATAGGATAGTCAGTGCTACTTAATGATTAAGATCACATGGTCAGAGACTGGTTTGACAAATAGAAGTGTGAAAATTATTCAACCCCTCAAATCCCCATTAACTGAAAATCAAGACAGTAGTAATTCCTAACACAAGGGGTTATTTTGAGAATTCAGTGACATAGACTGTATAAATCAAAGGAGCCTGTAAAATGTCCCTGGAGTGTAAAATGCTAGGTCTTTCATAATAAGTAAGAATGAACTAGGCAATGGAAGGTGGGGAAAAAAAAGGAAGACATTCCAGATTAAATAAATATTAAACATATATCCTATGGAAGGATATATGTTTTTAGAAAATGGGAATGTGTCCTGCATGGCTGGAAGGGCAAGGTTATGTGCAGAAGATGGCCCAGAAGAGGTTCCTGGAGCTAGAATCTAAAAGCCCTGGATGCTATATGCTAAGGCATTAGATGATGAGAAAATATCAAATCCTCAGAGCCGTCAAATGACTTGTCCATGTTTGTAACTTAGGAAAGAGTCATACAGAAACTGCAGTATAAAAAAACTAAGTATCATGGCAACTCTACACTGGAGAAAGGGAGAGACTGGTGGTCTGGAAAATTAAGAAACTCTTAGGAGTTGTTGTAACATTGAGACAAGTGTCCAAATATGGAAGTTATTTAGAACATAGCAGCCAGAGGATCTGCTAATATTTTGAGAAGAAGGATTGGAGGGGGAAGAGTCAGGGAAGACTCTGTGTTCTTAAATGTACATTTGCTGATTAATTAGTGACACCACTGATGGGAGAGACAGGAGACAATAAAACAATAAAAGACAAAAAAGAAGTGTATTTTAGGTGAGAAATAATTAGTGTGATTTCAAGTATAATGAATTTGATGCCTAGAGAATATACATATATGTATGTATATACATACTATAGTGTTTAGTTGAAAACCAGAAATAGAGATAATAACTTGTAAGTTTTGAGCGTGTATGTAATATTTGAGATCATGAGAGAAAGTGAATAAAGCTAGCAAGAATGTAGAGAGGAAGAAAAGAGTAAAAAACAGAACATTAGTCATTATCAATTTTTTAAATAGATTTTTATTTATTTCTTTGGCAGAGAAAGACACAGTGAGAGAAGGAACACAAGCAGAGTGAGTGGGAGAGGAAGAAGCAGGGAGCCCAGTGTGGGGCTCAATCCCAGGACCCTGGGATCATGACCTGAGCCGAAGGAAGCTGCTTAACGACTGAGCCACCCAGGTGCCCCATCAATATCGATTTTTAAAGGACAAAGATAATTCATATTGAAAAGATTCTAGGAGCCAGGAAGGAGAGAAGCCAAAGGAGAAGAGAGTTTGAATAAAGAAAAAGTGGTCAATAATCACAAACAGAACCAAAATTACCACATAAGATGAACACTGAAAATAGAATATTGAATTATTCTACATTTCTGTGCCAAACATGTATCTTAGTTAAGGAAGACAAACAATATTTATGAAATTTTTCATTGTAATGGAATCAGCAGCCTCCAGAGTTCATAATTTATGAGCAATACTCTTGCATTATTCTCATTATCATACACTGTTTCGAAGTGAAGCACAGCCTTTCAGGTGAAAGTATGAATAGACAAGTGTTTTGATGCTACAATCTGAAATTATGTACAGTACTTTTGAGTTCTAGTCGTTCACTAAATTATCAAAAGAAATCACAACTGATAACACACAAAATACAATTTGAAATTGGTTAATGATATTTATAAGGTCCAACAGAAAATATATCTAAATACTTTAATCCTTTGTTGATGACCCATATCCTGCAGGAAAACAAGGAGTTCAAAATTGCTTCTATGTTGAAAAAAACAAATTAGCACACAAATCTACTATATTAAAACCTTGGTGTTTAAAAATTAGATAATAAAAATGAAGGTAGCAATCAGAAATATAATATTGCATATGTATATGTCTATGTGCACATATGTATATGTAAATTGGAAGCAGTAAATCACCCACACATAACAAAATTAAATCTAGTTATACCATTAATATGTGCTGGGCAGACATCATCAGACTTCCCAGCACCTATGCAACTTCTGCTATGTTGGGCAAAGAACAAGTTGTATGAGAGGTAGCCAGCCCAGCCCCTCTGTTCTTTAAGCATCCTCTCCCTTTCCCCAAAATGCAATGGGCTACCCAAAATTAAGATTAATAGTATTCAAAAATCCTGTCTGCTGTTTTTTTGTGATTTGTGTTTGTGATTCTTCTTTTGATTGTGTTCTTATAATATTTTATTGAATAGATCTTTCTCCCTCCCTCCTTTCCTCCTTCCTTCTCTCTCCCTTTTTCTCCCTCCTTCTCCATCCTGCTCCCTCCTTTTTTTTTTTTTTTTTCTCTCTCTTCCTCTCCTTTCTCTTCCCTCCTCCAGGACATCAAAAAGTCCAGGAGTCCACATGACCTGGTAGGACCCGTCACTGATGAACTCCTTCATTCTGCTTATGCCTGAGTGAGTAATAAAACTTTGAATTACTTGTGATCACTAGATTTCCTGGGGTGTTTTTCAATGTGGATGTCATTAAAGAATAGAGAGAGGCAGACCTAGCACTGGCCTGATCAAAAAGTAACAAACATCAACAGAATGGTTATATTAAAATACTAAAAATTTTAAATAATTATATAGTTGCTTGTTCTTATATAGAGTAGAAACCTTCCAACAAACTATAGTTTTGAAACTTACAAACATAAAAGTTTTCATTTTTTTTTCTTACAATGGGTTTCTTTCATACACAAAGGGGGTAACTTGATGAATACAAGTTGAAGGTTTAAATTTCACTAAATGCTCCAATAAAAACAATTGATAAAGCCACACTATAGTTCTAATTTTTTTTAAAGCGGTATCCATAACAAACAACTTGAAAGTCAATGTGAAACTAAGAGATAAGAAATAACCATATATTTCCCGGAAACTGAATCTGAGAAGTCCATATTCCATGGGCATGTTTAAGAGAAGAGTTTTGGATGATTTGGAAGCTATCATCTGGCTTAGAAAAGCAATAAAGATGACACTTAATAAAACTGTGTGTTCATGATATTTTATAGACTGTTGCTTCTGCCTGAATAATCAACCATATATATAATGTCTCACAAGAAATGAGTCTCATAGCTATTTGGAAGATAAAAAACCAAAGGATTACGAAAAAGTCCACGGCCTAATGAAACATAAATAAATAAACACCTAAGGAAAATCTTCAAGTAAAAGAATACATGAAATGTTAAAGAATATGTTTATTTATGTTAGCATAAATTCATCCAACAGTATAATTTATATTTATTCTTATGTCATCACACACCAGATAAAATTTTATCTGAGAATGTGAATAACATACATCTGTTTCTCCAGGATCTGTGCAAAGGAAATTAATAGGTCGAATCACTAGGAAAGTTATGATGGACATCAAAAAGAAAAATTGTAGAAATATTTTTCCCCAAACTAAACAATTATTCTATGACTTCTGAAAACTCAAGAAAAAGTACAAACACTCTTGAACTTATATACTGTGTTGCATTTGTAGTCACCACTTTGGAAGGTCTTGAATTTGAATAGTTCACTTTCATACAACTAATAATTGACTCCAGCCTGTGGGTATCTCCTTATAGGCCCTGGAAAATCCTGAAGGTGGGTAAATTTGGACAACTCTTCTTTAGGCCTCAAGGAAGAACAGATAATATAAGCAGATGGCTAAGTAAAAGATCCTGAAAGAAGATCTTGGAAAATTTGTCTTCTGGGCTAACTCAGGCAACATCTGAACAGTAACAGCAATAAAAATTGCCTGTGAGCAATAGGAAGATTGAAAGATGGAGTGGAAGAAACTAATCAGTGAGATAGTGGAACAAATATGAATAACTTGGCATGCATAGAGTCCCGAAGGGAATCTTTGAAGGTAAATCTTTAAATAAATGGAGGATTTTAGGTGGAATATTAAATTCATTCATCCATTCAGAACTATTTTTCTTTATTGTCTGCTTATGCTGGAAGTGATTTAGACAGAGTAGAGGGAAAAAAATCACTTATTTCACATATCTCAATGGTAGTAAAAAATAACTAATCAAGTAATTAATTTATTTCCAATTTACTGAATAAGAGGAAGAAAAAGGAGAGGCTGGAATAGTGCCTGATAGAAAGAATCAACCTAGAGTGCCTTGCTACTTGCGTTGTGGTGACAGAGTGGAAAAAACAAGGAGATGGATTTCTTTTTAATTATATAACAGTTGGCTTACCATATGCAGTAGATACGTTTAGTACTATCCCAAAGTCAAATAGAGTATATAAGAGTGGCAGCCATTTGAAAACTCTAAAGGAATTGTGAGAGTTATAGGAAAAGAGTTGTGTTAGTTCCGCTGAAGATGAAAACAAGAAAAAGGGACTATTTCTCACTCAGAAAGCTGAGTGGGCATTTTTAGGTATAGGGAGCTGTATACCTACTGGCAAATGTTACTCTCTTTTATTTATAGAGGACTTTGTGATCAGATAATGTGGCCTATTTATTGGAGGGGGGGTTACTTACATAACATAGATATCATCCTAGTTTCAGAAATGCACCATCTCATTAGTGTTTCAGGTTACTAATTTGAAGACTATGCTCTTAACATGACACGTTTCTTTCTAGTACTGAAAGAAATAATTTACTCTAATATACAGGCAACTTTCTGTTTCTCTGCCTTACAATCTTTCATAATACAAGATTATAGGAAGACATTAAATTGCCAGGACAATTATAAGACATTACATTTGTATATTATATATATCAGTGAAAAGCATTTCTAAGCTTCAAATTCTATTAGCTATCTCTACAGAATTATAAAATTCAGAGTAAATAGGAGGAAAAGAAGTAGAATATTCCCCTGCCTGAAAAATGTGTCATTCTCTACTAAGTTATTGGCTTATAATAGATAAACTCTTGTTTTAGATCTGCAACAGAAGGTTTGGAGGAGATGTCCTTCCAAACCTCCTGAATTCCAAGAAAAACCAAACAATCAAACAATGCTTTTCAAAACAATTCAATACAATTGCTGATGAAGTTATAAAATCTGGATGTCTCCAAGTTGCCACCTATATTCATTTTCGTAAAAATATATCTTCTGGGGGCACCTGGGTGGTTCACTTGGTTAAGCGTCTGCCTTGGGCTCAGGTCATATCTCAGGGCCCTGGGATCAAGTCCTGCATTGGGCTCCCTGCTCAGCAATGAGTTTGCTTCTCCCACTTTCCCTGCCCTTCTCCCCACTTGTTCTCACTCACTCTCCCCCTCTCAAATAAATTAAAATCTTTGAAATTATATATATATATATAGAGAGAGAGAGAGAGAGAGAGAGAGAGACCTATCTATAGATATCTATCTTCTATCTTCTGTGACTCTCTTCTATCTTCTATTCTTTATGCCAGAATATTTAATGTATAGAATTTTGTTATTCATGATTTGTAGCAACTCATTGTTGGAAGACAATTTCTGTGGGTCTTTCACATATTTGCATATCTTTTAAGTAAGGATCTAATTGCCCTTTCTCCTGGCTGCTTTCAAGAATGTTTACATATTGGATAGCCTTCAAAGATAGAGATAATATCTACTTCAGAGGCAAAGGACAGACATACTTACAAGTCATTACCAAATAATTGGGTTCCCTAAGCTCAGGGTTACTCTCTTATGTAACCCATTATGTGTTCAGGTATCACTTGGTCTTTTGACATCACTGTGTAGGGATTGAAACTTTGGAGAATTAGTTAAAAAATATTGTTACTCTGCCTACTGCTATTGCTGTAAGTAATAAACTGCCCTTTTTCTCTGAGCTAGTAGTCTTGTGTTGTCTACCAGCATTCATGGAAATGGGTCAGTATAATTTTTTAACTTTTAAATGAGGTAAAATCTCAGAACATTTAAAGTTCTTGACACTTATTCATCTGTGAAAGTAGCTAAGGTTAAAACTATATAACTTAGCTGTTACATTGGGAACTTGAGTTAGTCACGAATATCTAAGAGCCAATAAAAATCAATTAAATATCTAAATTCTTTTTTTTTAATATTTTATTTATTTATTTGTCAGAGAGAGAGAGAGCACAGAAGCAGGGGTAGCAGCAGGCAGAGTGAGAAGCAATCTCTCCAATGAGCAAGGAGCTTGATGAGGGACTTTCTTCCAGGGCCCTCAGATTGTGACCTGACTCAAAGGCAGAGGCTTAACTGACTGAGCCACCAGGTGTCCTTAAATATCTAAATTCTTAATCTCAATTTATTAATGCATACTGCCAGATTTATATTATAGCTCAAATTGAATACTGTTGTTTTTGTTTATCAGAAGTAGTGATAAGAATCTTTTATGCTCAGATACCATGTTTTGTTGAGAAACAATGTTCTATAGGTCTCTGGTGTTTCTGCCTATCTTATAAGCAGAGACACTGACAGGTTGTTTTTCTGAACTGTCTTTTCAAATTTGTTTATAATGAAACATTTTAGATGGTAGAGATAGTGTTTCCTGCTAAAGCAGAAGATAAGTTTATTTGCTCTGCAATTTAGTAAAAATAATGCCACCCTTTGAGGCATTTTGCTTACACCCATTATAAAGAAGCCAAGGTTCCTTATCTGTGACACAAAACCCAATGTGTGTCCAACATTTAACTGAGCCACTCTGTGTCACCACCCATTTTGAAGGGGAAGGATGCACAAACATGAAGTGCATGTTACTTGCTGTGATGTGAGTGATAAAGTCCTCTGCGTGACCCAAAGTCCCATGTCTTCTGTCAACGCCTCTGAAACTGTGGTGGGTTACCTGTTAGCTTGCCTGTAGGGTAAAATCTTAGACCTTCCACAGCTCTTGAAAGTTTGATGACATATTCTCACAGTTCACAAAAGTTCTATGATTGAACCCAAAATCAAATCCTCAACTAAATAATTTTCTTGCTAAGTTATAATACTAATTGAAAGAAAATCATTCATTTCAGAGCTAACTTTCATAGCTCATAATTAGCATCATATTCTCTACTCAATAACAGTTTAAGGCATAAAGCCTAAATGTGCTTCAAATAGGGAAAAGTAATTTTTTAAAAAATCAGTTAAGTGTCTCTAAGATTAAGGATTAAGCTTATCTATTTGCCTTGTCTGATGAATTGACTTAATTTCAACAGTCAGGATAAGCTGAATACAATGTAAGGATATAGGGTTCAATTTTAGTTACGATAGTCTAGTCCTCATTTCTTTCTGCTTAAGGAGAAATTAATTAGTTGTCCCTTGAGTTGTTGAAGCACTTTTGTTGTCAAACTAGCTATGGATGATAGCAGTTTCTCAACTGTATTTTCCCTAAGTGCAGTACTAACCCATTTCAAAATAAGATAAACATTGTTTTTTCCATAAGATTTACAATCATAAAAAATCTAGAGAATAAAAAGTATAACACAATAAAGGAAAAAATTTTGTGGTAATCTCAGAACTAAACTAAAAGGCAATGGCCTTCTAAAATTACATATTAGAAAGAATACATACCACAAATACTCAATTATATGAACTTTTTTCCTGGAAAAAGTGCAAGTGTTGACTATGCTTCTGTCTAGAGTAACACTATGTTATTTCAGTTTTATTGCCATGGTGCTTAATAAATAATACTTGTTCAATATTGATTGAATCTTAAGTAGTAATCCATTTATAATTTAAACTGTTTTGAATGTCTATTATAAATATTCTTGACTAGAATCCTCACATACCATAAAAAAAAGTCACCAGTAAACAATCAAATAATGAAAAGAACTTGACCTTATGCCAGATATGTTGAAAAATTGTTGCCAGTGAAAGGACTAGAGGGTTTTAGGAAAAAAGTGCTGATACTTCTCACACAACCCCCTATGAGCCACACTGACAAGTTGCAAAAAATAAAAAAATGAAAGTGAAAATTCTCACTAAAGTCTTTTGCCACAGTGTGGAGAGAAACACAAAGTGGGTATGTTTTCCATGTGGTCAGAAGTTAGAAGGAACTAGAAACTAGAGGAAACAGCTCTGCAAATAGGTTAAAAAAAAAGGAAGAACTTGACTCTTTCAGAATATAAATAATATACAAACATATATTTATTAGAGAGAAATAAGAGATGATAGATGATAGATAGCTAATATATAGAAAGAGGGAGATAGAATTTTTCTGTGTGTGTATAAAGGGATATCTAGAATGATAATCACTTGATATTTCCAAGTGATGAGATTTTGTTGGTTTTCATTTCTTCTTTGTGTTTTTTCAATTATTTTTATCGAGTAGGAATACCTTCACAAAAAGTAAATTATAATATTTCAAGAGAAAATCATTTACTATGCTTAATTTTAAGTACATTTTATTGTTGTAATGTTTAATATTGCCTAAAGCAAGAGCTGATTTCTTACTTGAAAGAAATTTTCTTTTTTTTTAAAGATTTTATTTATTTATTTGACAGAGAGAGAGATCACAAGTAGGCAGAGAGGCAGGCAGAGAAAGAGGAGGAAGTAGACTCCCCACTGAGCAGAGAGTCTGACGTGGGGCTCAATCCCAGGACCCTGAGATCATGACATGAGCCCAAGGCAGAGGCCTAACCTACTGAGCCACCTAGGCGCCCCTAAAAGAAATTTTCTTAAATACTTTTAAAAAATCTGAAAAGTGTTTAAGTTTTACACAATTGAATGGTACATAATATGTTAGAAATACTAGACCATTTAGCCACTTTCCATGTTATCTTCATATTGTAGATAAAGGTCAGGTATAATATGAAAGATATTATGTGTTTTTTAATATTCATATGTATGCCTTTTGTCACTATTAACCTGAGTTCTGTATGTTGAAAGTAAAAGTGCTGTTTGCTCAAGAATTCTCATGTTGTTCTTAATTACATATAAAGAATACATTTCAAAATAATTAAACCTCAAAAAACTTATTAAATCTCTAAAAAATATATACTATATGTTTCACTTAACATTTTATCTGTAATTATTAATTCAAAACACAAAAAAGCACTGTCATTCAAGATCCAGTATAATCCTATTACTAAAATGAGGGGATAAGTTTAAAAGCGATTATACCATCACCTATAAATCCATATCTCAATTCATTAAATTACTTCCTGCAGGTCACTGACTTCCATTATACAATAAAAAAAAAATTGAGTAGACTTTCTTATCATTTGTTTTTTAAGTCACAGCTTGAGATGCTTAGAGTCATTAAGAATAGTCAAAAACATTGTATGAATTTTAATAAAATCACCACTATACTTCTTGTACTTCTTTTGATCATTGCTGTAGTACTAGAATGTCATTCATGCAAATAATAGAATGAAATGAAGACACTGAATATTTACTTTCAAAAGAAGAAAGTTGTTAAGTTTGGCTTTTTTTTTTTTTTATTCCCCATTTGGAAATTATGGAACTATTTTTACTTGAACATACATGAAAAATTGGGAAATCCCTCAGGTATTAGGTAATTCTTTTCCATGCCCCAAAGGTACCCCCTGATAGAATATCCTTTCTGCTACTAGAGTGAATATATGTCTGTGTTAGTTACCTTTTACCATATAATGAACCAGATGAAAACTTATGGCATGAAAACAACTGATGCATTTAGTTCATTATTTGGGGCTAGACTCAGCTGGGCAAACCTGAACTCAGCAGCCTTCATCATGCATCTGTAGGTCAGTTGTCTGTTGGATGGTGTCATACAGATATTTTTGGTGACAGTGGCATCTGACCACACATGATAGTATCAATTAGAGTTCTAAGGAAGAGAGAAGAAAACACACAAAGACTCTCAGACCTCATAACTGGCACCCTATCTTTTCTGGCATGTTCTATTAGCAAAAGCAAGTCAAAACGTGTTTGAAAGGTTGAACAAGTAGATTTAATCTCCTTAAGGAAAGAGATGAAAAGTACTCTCCCTTAACTTTATGGAGGTATAAATGATATGCAAAATACTCAACACATTTAATATATACACAATCTGATGAATTTGGACATACGCATTTATCCAATTTACCATCATCTCAAACAAGATTATAAACATATCCATCACCTCCAAAAGTTTTGTGTCCTTTTGCTTTTTTGTTATTGTTGTGAGAACATTTACCATGAGACTGAAACTTAACAAATTTTTAAGTGAACAGCACTGTATTAACTATAGGCATGTATCTAGAATTTATTTATCTTGTATAACTAAATTTATACCCCTTGAATGATAACTGTCTATTTCCTCTCTCCCCATCTTCTGGCAACCACCATTCTATTTTCTGCTTCTATAAGTTTGATTGTTTTAGATACCTCATGTAAGTGGAATTATTGTTATGTTTGTTCTTCTGTGACTAACATTTCATTTAGCATAGTGTCTCCCAGGTCCATCCATGTTATTGCAAATGGTAGAATGTTTTTTCTTTTTAAGCTGAATAATATTCCATTGCATGTGTACACTACATATTATTTACCCATTTGCTTTTGATAAACATTTGAATTGTTTCTATACTCAGCTATTATACTCAGCTATAATACTCAGCTATTGTGAATCATGTTGATATGAGCATGAGAGCTCTTTGAGACTCTGATTTCAGTTCTTTTGGATATATAAGTAGAAGTGGGATTGCTGTATCATATGGTAGTTCCATTTTGAATCAAGCATAGATACAGAAGAAAGAAAAGAAAATTATAACCATTTTTTCTTTCCCAGTCTATCCAACGATGGTACATAACATGGGAAATTATTACAGTGAGATTTGGCCTTAAAATTGCTTTGTGTTAATATAATCATAATTACTTACATTTGTAAGTTTTATTTTTTATTTTTCAGAAAATTTGGGGGCGCCTGGGTGGCTCAGTGGGTTAAAGCCTCTGCATTCAGCCCAGGTCATGATCCCAGGGTCCTGGGATCGAGCCCATATCGGGCTCTCTGCTCCTCAGGGAGCTTGCTTCCTTCTCTCTCTCTCTCTCTCTCTGCCTGCCTCTCTGCCTACTTGTGATCTCTGTCTGTCAAATAAATAAATAAAATCTTTTTAAAAAATTTATTTATTTATTAGGCAGAAAATGAGAGAGAGAGTGCACACCCAAGCAGCGGGGGAAGAGCAGGCAGAGGCAGAGGAAGAAGCAGGCTCTCCACTGAGCAGGGAGCCCGATGTGGGGTTCCATTCCAGGACCCTGGGATCATGACCCGAGCTGAAGGCAGAGGCTTAACTGACCGAGCCACACAGGCACCCCCATAAATTTGATTTTAAAGTCACATATTTATCTACACGGAGAAAATTTTACTGGTTCCATGGCAGTTCCAGTATTTTATAGTCAATTTTAATATGTTTATGCTCATATTTCTCTATTTGTGTGTGTGTTGATGGTGGTAAAGGAAAAAAATGGTATGTAGAGAAGAAAAGGAAAATCACATTCTAGGCACTAAGTGTATTATTAAAAACTTATTATTTCATTGGTATTTTAGGGGAAAACCAGCATCATGGCACTTTATTGGCTTCACATGTGTTCACATAGGCCACACAAGAGAGGTTTGAACTGCAGCTTTTCTGAGTCACGGAGGCACACCTTGTTGTCCTCTTGGAATATTTCTGCTGGATAGAAGGCTTGTGAGAAGCTGCTTTGAGGCCAGTTTCTCTCCACCTCCTTGTATTTCCTAGAAGGCTGTCAGTACCATTTCTTACCATCTCCCAGGTCCTGAGGTCTAAGCCTCTCTGCTCAGACCCTTAGAGTACATCTGCCATCTGTCAACACTTCTGAGCATGCTCCCAAACTTGCACTGCATTATCACTGGGGTCCTTCTGTTTCAGTTCCACTCCTTCTGAGCGTGCATTTTCTCCTTTTGCTTCCTTTTGTCGAATATGTAAACTGAGTCTAAAAGTGGCCTGCTGTATTTTACTGGCTAAATCTGCCTGCCGGGAGCTGGCCAGGCCTGTGACCCTGTGCTTGACAGGGATGTATTTAGAAATAGGGCTACAGCCAGACTCACTTTTGGCTTACCTCCTCGTACTTTTGCTATTCTTTCTCCATCACAAAACCCTGAAAACTGCAGGTAGTGTTTCTCCCTAACAACATTAGATAACACACTATATTGAACTTCTAAGAAAGTAATTGGCTCTGTTTCCAGAGCCCTGCACCTTGACAGGCACGAATCCCACAGGGATCGTTTGAAACTGCAGGAGCAACACTTTCCTACCCAGCTTTTCAGAAAGATTCTTCCCATCAACTATGAATCAATATCATAATAAGAAAGTTAAACCTCAGTGTTACCCTCCTGTATGTGGTGTGATCTCTGCATTCTTTCCGGAGGCAAGGAGAAATCTTTCTTTTCTTTTGTGTTAACAGCAGTCCATCTGAGTCTCAGGCTGCTGAGTGTTAGCTAGAAAACTTAGCTACCATTCTTTGAGTCTTGGGTGTAAACAGTCCCTACTTTGAAATCTAAGCCTCTAAGGTGTGGACATAGATCATTCCCCATCTGCCTCCTCTATGAATGTAACAAGTAGCCTCTTTTCAGTTGCATGGAGATAAACTTCTTTTGTTTTCCAAGCATTTTGAGATTGGGTGTTACTTTTAAAATGTTCCAATTTTAAAATCAGATTTTGATAGGAATAAATACATTTCCATGAAATGCTCTAGGTTTTCACAGCCTCGGTGGAATTTATTACATGATTATTAACAGCAAAGTCTAAATCAAGGCTATGTATTCTTAGTAACCTTTTAAAATTACATTCATTCCTTAGGGGCCCCTGGGTGGCTGGCTCAGTGGGTTAAGCCTCTGCCTTTGGCTCAGGTCATGAGATCAAGCCCTGCAATGGGTTCTAAGCTCAGTGGGGAGTCTGTTTCACCCTCTCTCTCTGCCTGCCTCTCTGCCTACTTGTGATTTCTCTCTCTGTCAAATAAATAAGTAAAATCTTTAAAAAAAATTTACATCCATTCTTTAAACACCATTTGTTTTATTTTCCTTTGTTTATCTTATATCTTTTGTATTTAAAAAATGGTCATAGGTTATAGTGTGATTTGACCAAAATTTATTGAAAATTGCATATTCATTTTTGAAGTAGAGTTCTTACTATTCTACCTTGCTATATCTAGAATATTGATTTTTGAAAATATCCAGACTTATCATTGTATCAAAAAACAAGTGCTTGATAGAAGAGTAATATTCTATACTAATGTAAGAACTGAGAAGGTACATAAATTGACTTATTTTTCAGATTACTTTCAAGAAAAAAATATGTGTACTTTCTAAGAATTGTAAAGAATATCATGTTTCTTGTATATTTCTATTTAACATATTGTGTCTAAAGATCACAGCGGATGTATTAAAATATTTTAAAGGACAAATTAGGATATGATTAACCACAGTGTGTAGAAAAATGCAGTTGAATATTCATATACAGAAATAGTCTTCAAATCTGTCAGCTTTGTTTTCCTTTCAGAGAAACCAGTGATTTTTGACAGGTGTGAATTGCAACAATGATACAATTTTCCCCAGAACATTTAAATTGATTTTTAAACAAAAGTGATCCATCTTTACTTTTAAACAAACACACTTTTGTAGGGTAGCAGTGAGATTTTCATCCTAGGGAATGACTTTGTGGAAAGAAAATGTGTCATTTGGAAACTTAAATGCATATAGTCAATATTAATGAGTAAATGCAATACTATGCATATCAAGACGTTTTTCAAGAATAATGAGCACTTACCCATTACACCTGAAGTATCTAAGGCATTTCTAAACGGTTTTATGATTGTAGATGGTTTTTAATCTTCAAAGGAAGTATGAACTCCTCAATTTGACTATAAACAGTTTTTATAAATGTTTATATATATGCTTTTTTTAAATTACTTTAGGGATATTTTTCTTCCTTCTATATTTCTATTTTAAATGTCAAATTCTCTCCTTAGCATTTATGCTGAAGAAATATGAAGGGGTTCAGATTCCCAATTGCCTGTTGAATTGTCTCAAGGCTAATTAAGTACTTCAAAAAATATAAAAAGAAAATAAAGAGACTACAGTAAGGATATTTTTATGATTTATGTTTACTTATATATTTTTTAAATGGTTAAGAGCACTAAGCAACTTCTTAGGATATATGTGATATGCTGCTTTGACTTCATCTTTCATTTCCATATGTGGTTATTGCAGTAACACAATTTTACAGTGTTGGTTTTTTGACAATTTTCATATCTAAAATTTAGTATTTATCCCTGTTACCAATAAACTATAAGCATATTGGGGGGAGAATTCTTCTTTATGATTCTATAAGCCTAGAAAGTGTCATAAGAAGTAAATATTATTTATTAAAGCTACAGAGCTGGTGGAAAATGGGCTCAAAACATAGAAATTGAGTGTGTCTTTATAAGCCTCTGAAATATGGCATGACAAAGAATCTTATGAATAATTTTGGAAATCAAACATATCCTCAACTATTCTCTCAGGGATAAGAGAATGCCCCATACTTCTTAGTGGTCAACAGACAAAAATTAGAACTGGGAGGGGAAAAAATTAAGTCAGAAGTATAATTCAGATCTGGAGTGAATCATTTCTCTTAATCTGGGATATCAACCATGAGTTAAAAGAGGCTATTCTTTCCACAAATCTGGGCAGGGGTGGGGGGAAGTACACAAGATAAAAGATCTCAAATTGAGCACTGCACAGACCTAGGGTATTATATCTTACACGATGACTTTCCAAATAATTGTTTAAACACATTAGGAATTTCAGAAAATAAGGTACAGTAAGGTGAAATTAGATTAGGAATAGTAGACCTTATTTTCATTTTGCCTCATGCTCAGTTCATAGGCTAACAAATATGAGGCCAATTTTCTTTTCAGCATTAAGATTCTAACAGTGTCTTATATTCCATTCTGTTAGTTGTGTTTAAAGTCCCACTTGAAATCCAAGTCAGAAAATGAGTGGAATCCAATGTAATATTCTGTAATTATCATAACCTAGACAAAATTGGAACACCCAGAAAGACCTTCTTTAAAATAATTCAATCTATGAACAAGCACAAAAGAAACTTATTGACTGTAAAAACATTTAACTGTTTAGAGAAATAGTTATTTGAAACTCAGACATTATTCTGTATATTAAAATGTATAGAAGCATGAACTGGTTAAATATTTATACAGGAAAAAGTAAAGCTTTGAACAGATAGCATGACATGGTTGAGTAGTTATTAGCCCTCTGGAATAGAAAGAATTCCCTAAGTTTAAATATAATTAAAGAATAATAATAGTTCACATGTAAATACTACTTTATATGTGATAGGAACTATATCTTTTACATAATATATTAATGCACTTTATCCTCAAATGAACTGTACAAGTCAGGTATTACTATTAATCTCCATGAAGAGAGAGAAATTGAAGCATAGAAAAATAAAGAGGCAGGATTTCAAATCAGGTAGTCTACATCATAAAATAAATGATGGAAAGAATGAGCCATAGAAAATCAGTATTATTTGCACACACACACACAAAGTTGTTTAAATGTAAAACCAAATTGTTAATGATGAAGTTTTAGAATGTACATGAGGTCCAGAGCCAACACCAAGAAAGAATTCTTGAGGCATCTCTGGTGCAAAAAGTGATTTTATTAAAGCACAGGGACAGGACCCTATGGCAGAAAGAGCTGCACCAGGGTCCTGAGGAATAGCCCATTGTATACATACAAGTTGGGAGGGGGGGCAGCAAGGACAAAAGGGAGGACTCAAAGAAGTTTCATATGCTAAGGAGGACCTAGAAGATAAGGGAGGCCCTGCCATTGTCAAGTTAAGGTTGTTTTTCCCCCTCTAGCAAGGTATTAACATTAAGATACTTGGGAGATTCAGGGAAGAATGTCACACTTGGCCCACCCTGGAGTGGGGTGTGGGGTTACAGTGTGTCAGCTACCACTTTGTCTTCACCCAACCTTCTGTTACTCATCATTAACATATATATTGTATGGTAATCCGGACAGTCCATTGCCAACAGTGTAGTTAACTTGTTACTTGGATCATTGATCTGGATCATCGGAAAAATTGATCCAGAACATTGCATCTAAAATAAAAATAAAATTAAGTTAAGAGTAATACACTAAAGGGGCACCTGGTTGGTTTAGTAAGAAGAGCATGAAACTCTTGATTTTGGGGTTGTGAGTTTGAGCCCCACAGTAGGTGTAGAGATTACTAAACAAATAATAAGCTTTTAAAAATAAAAAAACTTTTTAAAAATGTTGGGGTTAATGTATATCATGAAATCAGCCATAACACCTGACTTGCTAAAATGTAACACAGCGGCCGCTGAGGGCAGGGAAAATTTCAGAGAAGGGGGTAGGCCTTTGGAATGCTGTGGCCTGTGTGACCACTCTACCATAGGAATACCATGGAGAGTTGGCTTCCCCGAAGCTTTTTTAGCCCAAACAGCCAACCTGTGATCTAAGAAATGTATGCCTTGTCCTTCGGGCTAGGTTTAGCAGAACTCCTAGAACTAGCAGATTAGCATATTGTTTCTTTCCAGTAAATGGATCCTCCCAGTTTCAGTAAGTCACACATTCTGTACAGGAGAAACAATGATAAGGATTTGTGATTATCCTGAAGGACCAACAAAAGTGGGAGCAGAGAAGAGCCCTTTGCCTTCTCCTCTCTTTCACAGCAAAATTTGGAGTAACATTTCACTGGTTAGTACAAGGATTGCTGGCCATTTCCAGCAAAAAAAAAAAAAGAAAAAAATAAATCAAAGTAATAGTAATACACTAAAAACGAGTTAAATCACAACAAACTAGGATGATTAATGGAGCTTGAAATGAGCTTTCAACATTAAAGCATTTGCTAAATTAAGTAAATGTTAGCAAAAACTGTATGGCCTTCTGGGATTTAGGGGACAGAGGACAAAGTCTAGCACATGTCTCAGATGGGAGATACTGCTACTGTAAGGCCTATTTAGCCAGAGCAGTTCCATCTCGGATAAACAGTGATTTTGTTGTTTATGCAGTAAAATTTAAACTGACCCTGTTCCCCCACCCCCCGTCCAGGGGAACTTACTTAAAAGCAAGTCCGGGAAACCAGTAAAATATGGTCGACCAGTCCCTGATAACAGAGCCCAGAATACAAGGATGAGTCAGGCCAGGTGGAGACATCCAATCAATAAAGCACACATGTTATCTCCCTAACTACCAAAGAATGTGGGTGGGCCATGCCTTTTGGGTGCCAATTCTGACCAAGATGATATGCCAGTTCAAATAGCTACAATAGGGTGAATTGTAATTCAATTGGCCACCCGTGTGTGACCTAGCATGACTATGCACCTTCCTCTGTGTGTTACAATCTCATTGGCCACCTGTGTGTGGCCAGGCTCAACCACATGGCCTTTGCTCTATAAAAGTTAGTCTGTGAGGTTGGGAGGGGTCTCTCTCTCTCTGTAAAGGCGGCCCCAACCGGTAGGTTTGATTCTCAATGCTTGGCATAAAATAAAGCTTTGCTTGACCTTCGCTTTGTATCAGTCTCGCTCCTTCAATCACAGACCCTAACATTTGTGGGCTCGTCTGGCATCAAAAGACGAGAACTGAGCCAGCATCAGAATTTCTGGGAAAAGCCTCCGCAGGTAAGATCTCGAGATTTTATTCTGTGAGATCCGGTCTGTCTGTCTGGTTGTGGAGCTACAGGGTATAGCCCACCAGGGAGAAGCTGGATGCAGCATTGCTCCCCAGGGCTGGAGTGGATGTGGGGATGTCTCATCCCTCCACTGGGAGATCACCAGGGAATTCGAGTCCCCCTAGTCAGTCAGGGAACCGAGAAAATCCCCACCAGTGGGTGTTTGTAGGGGACCAAGAAAATCCCCACCAGTGGCAGGTTTTGGGCAAGGACCATTGGGTCTGCAGTTGTCTTTGTCTTGTCTTTTTGTTGTCTGTTGTGTTGTTTGTTGTGTTTGAAGGAATGGGCCAAGCAGAGAGTAAGGGGACTCTGACTTTTATCTCTCCATTCCTCCTCATAGATGTGGGGCTACTCCCTCTCTCATTTCTTGTGTTAACACAACTGGAGACAACTGTGGTTAGTCTAACTCGAGACAGAGATTTTAAGGAATATTCCCAAGCAGCTGCCGAAACTCCCTTTGTTTCGGGGAAATTCCCTGCCTTCTCTGGCCCAAAGTGGACTGCCTAGCCCCTCCCCCCTTGCTGGCGGAAAGGTGTGGCGTCTGCTCCTCTGTTGGGGCTGATGGGCTCTAAGGCTGGGAGCACTTTTTCTGCCTTCTGGTGGCACTTTGTTCTTCTGTCTCCCTGTTCTGTTTCTGCACCAACTTGGGTGCAGCCTGCATAACTGGCCTCTAGACCATCCTCGGTGCTTCCTGCACCATGGCTCCTTCTCTCTTCACTGTCAGGAAACAAGAAGAGCACCCCCTGGACCTAACCCCCACCACTCTGGATCTTCCCACCCGGGTCTCAGGTAAATATTCGAAGTGGAGTGGGCCCAGGTGGAACGTAAATCAGTATTTGAACTAAGTTAAGTTTGTTGGTTTAATTAGGATGAACATGTCTTCTGACTTAACAGCAGTAAATGTGAAACTTCAATCAAAGTTTCCTGAGGGTCAAATAAGCTCATGTTTTATGTTAACATCTGTTATCAAAGAGATGACTAAAACTGATGGTTAAATGTCTGTCTCAAAGTTTTAGTGGGTAATTGTTAAAGTAGCTTTCAAAGTCTTTGGTAACCTGAAACTTTAAAGGTTTGCTTGGATGACAAATGAAATTAAATTTGTTGGACATCTAGGTCTTAACCAAATGGGATAAAATGCTAAAGCATTGATTACTGGAACTAGATTTGTGCTTTTGAAATCTGTTGGTAAACATGTTTTGTGCATAACTGATTCATAAATTTGCCTTCTAAGAATTCTGTTGTAACAGTTCACAATTGGTTAATATTTAGTCTTCACAAGAGATTAAGATGTTTCTGAGAGTATAAAATTCTGCTAACTGTAAGACTGAAGTTCTCTCTGTTCAAGAAGGACAGAGTTTTCTTGGATCGGTTGATCTGCTGTTAAGAAGAAAATGTAAATGAAAAAAAAAAATTAAAAAAAATAAAAAAAAAAAAAAGAAGAAAATGTAAATGGTTTTCTCTTTGCCTGCCCAGAATAGTAAATGAGATCTCTTTGACTCATAAGGCTTTTCTTTGGTATGCTAAGTTACTCAGGAAGTACTACTAAACCAATGATAAACCTTGGGTTACATTTGGGTAAATGCTGTAACTACTCTAGAGGTTCTATACATTTCCTAAAGTTTTAATGTTTTGATAGGGTCATCACTTGATATTTAACCATAACTATTCTGAGTTTTTGTCATTTGTAATTGTTTTAATTCTCTTGTAAAATGACTTCTGCCTTAAAGGAAATTCATATAAAAGACTTTCAGAAAAAATACAGGTCTTTGATATGTTAAAATCCTGGAACTGAAATGCGTAAGAATTTCCAGAAGTAAGAGCTGTATTCGGACTAAACCAGAATTAGTAACATGGGACTGGATGAACTGAAAGATTGTAATGTTGTGTCTCTTAATGTTTTGTCTTATTTTAAACATAACTGGTTCTGTAATGTTTACTCTTCCAGACTAGGGAAACTTTTTTTCTTAAGTTATGTGTAACTTACAGAAATGTAAAAATATTCACTTATAAACAAATCAAGGCATTCAATTTCTCTCTATCTGAACCCTCTGAAACTGAAAAGGTCTCAGCAAGTATTCTTTCTTCCATGGCAATCAGTCATTTGCATAAGTTCAATAAGAATCTGTTCTCCTTGTAACAGGACACTATTAGAAACACTGGTTATTTTACCAAGGCTTTGACTGGAATGTCATATTTGAAAAAGACTCAGATATGACCAGACAGCTTAAAGGAACTAAGGTTGACTTTATAAAACCGGGAGCCGCAAAGCCCTTTGGAACTGTGGGCCTGATACCTTGCTTACAGAGTTTCCAGCAGCCTCACCAGGCAAGTAAAGAATGTCACTTCCTGGCAGGTGCAGGAACCTCAGGATACTTTGGGGACCTCAGGAAAAGGAATTCGTCCAAATCGACAGGTATTGCAGGCATGTCTGATGGCAAGTACATGGCATGGCTTCTGGCCTTGAGAGGCTACTAAAAGTTCAACCTAGAGATTCTTTATAAGAAGTTCCAACAAAGCATATTCTGAAAGATCTATATGATCACTCACAGTTCTTGCTGAGCTTATGAAAATAATTAGGCCAAGTTTGTTAAAACTGGACTTGTTTTTCAAATAAATTAATCCTGATTTGGCTATCTCTGGAAATGAGGGTTATTTTAGAGAGAAAAATTATGTTTTAATAACACCCTTATGGATGTTAAGTTCTAGATTTGATTGTCTTTAAATGTTTGTTTACCTAAGCTAGACAACTTGAGGTAAACTTCAGAGAAGTTGAACAATAGCTCGTTTAGACGATCTTGCCTTTGCCAGTCAGTCAGCCCCAGATATAAGGAGGAAACTTCAGAAAATTGAAGGATTTGAAGGGAAGAATCTGACTGAGTTAGTGGGAGTAGCAGAAATAGCCGCTGAGGACTATGAGTCATGCTTGCGGGGGATGAGAGCTCTCTTACAGACTCTACAGGAAAAAGGGTATCGGGTGTCAGCAAAGAAAGCACATCTTTGTCAGAGCCATGCCACTTATTTACGCTTTGATCTCCACGATGGAGTGTGTTCCTTTCTGAGTCCAGGAAACAGGTGATCACCCAATACCCCCACCCCACCATGCCCGGACAAGTGAGGGAGTTTCTTGGGACAGTGGGCTACTGCAGGCTGTGAATACTGTGGCTTGTGGAGAGTGCCCGTCCTCTCTATGAACTGACTAAGGGAGGACTCACTATGGTAGAGTGGACAACTGAGGCAGAAGGAGCATTTCGGGAATCACACATAGCCTTACTGAGTACCCCAGCATTGGCCATCCCAGATGTTACCAAGCCCTTCCACTTGTATGTGGATAAAAAGGCAGAGGTGGCCAAAGGAGTTTTGATTCAGACTCTGGGGCCTTGGCAAAGCCCAGTAGCCTATCTTAACAGGAAACTAGATCCAGTAGCGGCTGGGTTCCCCCCTTGCCTCTGCATAATTGCTGCCATGGCCCTCCTGGTCAAAGATGCAAGTAAATTGACTTTGGGTCAAAAATCTCATCTTGACCACCACCCACGCTATCGAGGGCCTTCTCTGGACTCTACCAGACTGGTGGATGACAAACACCCGAGTGACAGGGTATCGGACCCTCCTCCTCAACGAACTGAAAGTGACTTTCTGGACCCTGGTGGTGCTAAATCCAGCCACATTGCTGCCAGAGGATCTGGCTGACCACCCACACGACTGCGGGGAGGTCCTAACCCAGGTCACAGGAATAAGGCCGGATCTCAGAGACACTCCCCTCTCGGATGCGGAGATGACTCTGTTCACAGATGGGAGCAGCTACATGGTAGATGGAAAGAGGTATGCAGGGGCTGCAGTGGTTTCTCCTGAGCAGAAACCCTGGATGGCAGCCCTGCCATACGTTACCCCAACGCAAAAAGTAGAGCTAATTGCACTCACCAAGGCACTGCAGATGGCCAAGGGTAATACCGCCAACATCTATACGGACATCAGGCTGGGTAGAGGCTTTTTCCGCCAAACATAAGATGGCAGGAGTGGTAGCCATAGAGCTACTAGAAGAAATAATTCCTAGGTTTGGGTTGCCTCTCACAATCGTGTCAGACAATAGCCCTGCATTTGTGAGTTCAGTCTCACAGGCATTGGCCAAGGCCGTGGGCACTAATTGGAAACTACATTGTGCCCTAGAACTCCAAGCAAGTAGAGAGAATAAACCAGACTCCTAAAGATACCTTGACAAAGCTAATTCTGGAGACTGGGGGTGGATGGGTGGATCTCCTTCCTTTTGCCCTCCTCAGGGCATGATGTATACTCTACTTAAACAAGGTGACCCCATTTGAAATAATGTTCGGGAGAACCCCTTCCCTACTCTGCCCTTGGCTACAAGAGGTTGCCCTGGCAGAAATGACTGATCAGTCTGTACTCCAGTCACTGCAGGCATTACAGTCTGTCTAGCCCATGCGGGGATCCGAACTGCCCACACTGGGACGGAAATGGAGGTGCAACCACATCCTTACACCCGGGCACTTGGTTTGGATATGCTGACACCAAGTGGGAAACTTGGAGCCTCGCTGGAAGGGACAGTTTACTGTCATCCTGACCACCCCCACAGCAATAAAAGTAGAAGTCATCAGGGCCTGGATTCACGCAGGTCACGTCAAATGAGCTGAGTATGAGGACGCCCCCCAGAGATGGGTGCCACTGCCGATGGACCCCACCGATCGTGGACTAAAGCTAAGACTCAAAAACAGTGAGTTCATTGAGTTCATTGTTGCTCCTATTGTTAAATGTTACTTTTTGGCCCCTGCATTATAAACACCCTAATGTCATTTGTACAAAAGAGGACATAGAACTGGCTGAAAAGTCAAGGACTTGGCTAATCTCCAAAGAAAAGGGGGGAACGTAAGGGCCTATTTAACCAGAGTGATTCCATCTCGGTTAAACAGTGATTTTGTTGTTTATGTAGTAAAACTTAAACTGACCCTGCCTCCACCCCCCACCCCAGGGAAACTTACTTAAAAGCAAGTCCGGGAAACCAGTAAAATATGGTCGACCAGTCCCTGATAACAGAGCCCAGAATACAAGGACGAGTCAGGCCAGGTGGAGACATCGAATCAGTAAAGTGCACATATTATCTCCCTAACTACCAAAGAATGTGGGCCCCACCTTTGGGCACCTTTTGGGCACCAATTCTGACCAACATGATAGGCTAGTTCAAATAGCTACTGTAGGGTGAATTGTAATTCAATTGGCCACCCGTGTGTGACCTAGCATGACTATGCACCTTTCTCTGTGTGTTACAATCTCATTGGCCACCTGTGTGTGGCCAGGCTCAACCACATGGCCTTTGCTCTATAAAAGTTAGTCTGTGAGGTTGGGAGGGGTCGAATCTTTTTGTAAGAGGCGGCCCTGACTGGTCGGTTTGATTCTCGATGCTTGGCATGAAATAAAGCTTTGCTTGACCTTCACTTTGTATCAGTCTCGCTCTTTTGATCACAGACCCTAACACTACAAGATGTACACAAATAACTACACACTCAGTGAAAATATGAACTACAAAGGAAAAGAAAAAGGAAATGCACTAGTTTGAAATCTTTGGTGCTGAAAGGAAAAAGGAAAGAAGGAAAGGAAAAAGGAAGAAAGGATGTTATTCTAGCATTCATGTGGATTTGTTGCCTAAATTCTTATGCCTAAGTAATTTGTAAATTCTCAAGCCTAGTTAAAAGTGAGATCCAAACTACTACAGACCCAAGCAACTGATAAGTGCAAAATCACTTAAGAAGAACCCACATTTTGGGGCGCCTGGGTGGCTCAGTGGGTTAAAGCCTCTGCCTTTGGCTCGGGTCATGATCCCAGGGTCGTGGGATCGAGCCCCACGTCGGGCTCTCTGCTCTGCGGACAGCCTGCTTTCTCCTCTATCTCTCTCTGCCTCTCTGCCTACTTGTGATCTCTGTCTATCAAATAAATAAAATCTTAAAAAAAAAAAAAAGAACCCACATTTTTAGGACCCAAAAGATTATGATGGATACGTTTCTAAAAAAAAGAGAAGTTTAATCAAATATATAAGTAAACAAGCTATGATAAATGCAAGATAGTAGAAACAAATGAAAGTATAATCACATCCAAAATGCTTCAAATAATTAGAATTATCAAACAGAATAAAAATAAGTATACCCAAGAAATAGAGATTTGAAAAGATGAGTAAAGATAAGCAGATTATTAAAGGTGTCAAAGACTTCTAGGAGATAAAATGTAACACATTAAAATAAATAAATTTGGGGTGCCTGGGTGGCTCAGTGGGTTAAAGCCTCTGCCTTAGGTTTAGGTCATGGTCTCAGGGTCCTGGGATCGAGGCCCGTGTCGGGCTCTCTGCTTGGTGGGGAGCCTGCTTCCCTTCCGCTCTCTCTGCCTGCCTCTCTGCCTAATTGTGATCTCTGTCACATAAATAAAAAATAAAATCTTTAAAAAATAAATGAATAAAATAAAATAAATAAATTTAACTTTTAATAGTATATCGGGTACCACTAGAGAGAGAATTAGTGAAGTGGAAAATAAAACTAAAGAAATGATGGGGGCACCTGGCTGGCTCAGTTGATTAAGCGACTGCCTTCAGCTCAGGTCATGATCCTGGAGTACCGGGATCAAGTCCCACATTGGGCTCCCAGCTCCACGGGGAGTCTGCTTCTCTCTCTGACCTTCTCCTCGCTCATACTCTGTCTCTCAAATAAATAAATAAAATATTAAAAAAAAACTAAAGAAATGATAAAATATACTGTGGAGCTACAACGAAACAGGAGAGATGTTAAAAGGAATGGGGAAAAAAAGCAGTTTACATGTGGAATGGTGGCTGACTTCTTGTAAATAAGAGTAGAAGTCAGAAGACTGAAAAGTGATACATCTAACCCGTTAAGAGAAAATGGCTGCTAGGTTAGAATCTTAGACCTAGCAAATGTGCGCATCAAAAAAGAAAGTATCACAAAGACATCTCAAACCAAACAACAGACAATTTACCACCAGCAGAATGTCCTTAAAGGAAATTTTTAAAAATGTATGTCAGGCAGTAAAAGAATGAGGATCAAAAGTGGTAAATATTTGGATACATATTAGTATGAAAAAATCAGGTCCTTTAAGCTTAAAAAAGTATGTAAAATACCTAAAATAATAACAAATAAAAGGCTAATATATGGAATTAAATTATTCTAAGGTGTTAATGTTGTTCTAGAATAGTTGGGGTAGTATATTATATTTTATTAAATTTTGCAACTAGAGGTGTAAAGTTGGAATATGGGAGGGCTGAAAAGGCAAGCAGATGCCAGAGAGAGAATCTGTGGTAGGGTTGGGGGGAAATTCTCTGTTCCTGGATTTTACCTTTAATAAGAAGCCACTTAGCAAGCTTCCATATGGAGTATAAGTTTGAGAGAATGACAGCAAATGGGGACAGGATGGAAATTGATCCTTGATCTAGAGAAAGTGATAAAGGAGAAAAATAAATAATTACTAGGTAAAAATGACAAGGTTGATTGGTTGCATAGAAAGGTGAAAGCAAGAATGACTTGGGTTTTATCATATTAAAAGTAAATATATAACTTCCAGTTTTGGCTCCAGTGTACTTAGAGCTGTGAAATCATCATTCTTATGCTACAGGAAAAGAGGTGAACAAACTGAAATCAATGAGTTTTCTTGGACCTCTCAAGGAATTGATGTTACTAGGCAAACCACAACTCAGAAATTTGAAAAGACAGGCAAATACAGAGAATCATAGTCAAGATGTGCATACCAGGATCAGAGGCCACCAGAGCTATCAACTGGTCAAAACACGTAAACATACCTACAGAGGAACAGGAATAAGGATTACATTGACTTCTGTTAAAAAACCAGGTAAATTGGAAGCAAGTGAAGTGAAATATTTAAAATGTTGAAAGACAAAGCACTAAACTAAAATTCTATATCCATCAGAACTGTTCTGCAAAATTGAAATGGAAATAAAATAACTTCTCAGAGAAACCAAAAATCAGGGGATTCATCACCAAGTAGACCTATATTGTAATAAATGGTAAAAAACAAAAAAGTTAATGGAGAAGGAAAATGATACAGTTTGGAAACTCAGATTTACATAAAGAGAGAAAGAACATCAAAGAAGGAATAAATTAAAATATTTTATTTTACTTATTTATAATTAATCCAATAGATAATTGCTCGAAATAGTAACAGCAGTGTATTTGATGATTATACCATATTGATTAATGAAATGAATGAATGTTATAAAGGGCTGACTTCAGGAACTGGAAATTATACACTATTATAAGGTACCTACACCACCCATGAAGAAGCCCCAAGTGAGATTTAAAAACATTTTTAAATGAATAGGAAAATGCAACTTATCAAAAATCTGTATGATACAGCAAAAGCAGTAATTATTGGAGCACTTATTTAATGAATATATTATAAATGAAGAAAGGTCTAAAATAAATAATCCAACCTTCTACCTTAGGAACCTAATGAAGGAAGAACAACTTGAGTTTAAAGTGAGCAGGTAAAAAGTAAGAAAAGAAATAATCAAAGCTATAGCAGAAATCAATGAAAATGAAAACAGGAGAAAGTAGAGAAAAGTCAATAAAACCATAAGCTGACTCTTTAAAAATATAAATAAAATTGTCAATACCTTAGCCAAATTAACCAAGAAAAGGGAGAAGAAACATGTTACCAATATTATCTCTGAAAGAGTTGTCATCACCACTCATCTCATATACATGAAAATGAAAACAAAGGATAATCATAAACAAGTCCGTATCCATAAATGTGAAAACCAAGACAAAAAGAGTGAATTCCTCGAAAGGCTAATTACCAAAACTCAAAAAGGAGAAACAGATCTCTGGATGAACCTATTATATACTAAAGAAACTGAAACAATAATTACTCACCTTAGCCAACTGAGCTAAATGAAAGCACCAAGCTGAGATGGTTTCACTGGTAAATTCTACCAAACATTCAAGGAAAAAATAGAACATTTTTACAATCTCTTCCAGAAAATAGAAGCAGAAGGAAATCTCCCTAATTCATTCAATAGTATCAAAAGTACCCTAATACTAAAGCCAGGTAACACATTGAAAGAAAAGAAAACTAGAGACTGGGCGCCTGGGTGGCTCTGTGGATTAAACCTCTGCCTTCGGCTCAGGTCATGGTCCTGGGATCGAGGCCCGCATCGGGCTTTCTGCTCAGCAGGGAGCCTGCTTCCCCCTCTCTCTCTGCCTACTTGCGATCTCTCTCTCTCTGTCAAATAAATAAATAAAAACTTAAAAAAAAAAGAAAAGAAAACTAGAGACTAATATCTCTGATGAACTTACATGCAAATATCTTCAACTATATTAAGAAATTAAATCCAACTAGGCATAAAAATAGTTATACGCTATGACCAGGTGGTATTTATTCTAGGTATACAAGGACAGTTTAACATTTGAAAATCAATCAAAGTGATCTACCATACCAATGGATTAGAGGGGAAAAAAAAAAACAATAGATGGGGAAAAAAGCATTGGAAAAGAATCCATACCCATTCACAATTAAACTCAGCTAGGAATAGAGAGAACTTTAACTTGATAAAGAGTATCTTTAAAAGTCCTACAGCTGTGAGAAATTGGATGGTTTTTCCTTAAGATCAGTAACAACAAACACAGGGTGTTCCCTTTCACTACTCCTACTCAACATTGTATAGGAAGCACTAACTAGTGCAATAAGATAAAAAAATATATATTTCAGAATGAAAGAAACACGACTGTCTTTGATTATCTGTGTGGAAAAATCCCAAGAAATCAACAAAAACAAAAAATAAAAGCAAACAAAAACAAACAAAAAATGAAACTACTGGAATAAATATATAATTATAGCATTACGTTGCAGGGTACAAGGTTAATAAATAAAAGTTAATTGCTTCCCTTTATACCAGCAATGAACAATTGGAATTCTAAAGTTTATAGGGAAAGACAATAGACATGAAATAGCCAGCACAGTCATGAAGAAGAACAAAACTGGAGAACTTTAAGACGTATAGAGACACAGTAATCAAAACAGTATGGATCGGTGAAGGAATAGACATAAATCAATGCAGCAGAATAGAGACCTGAGAAATAGACTCACAGATATAATCAACTAATCTTTAACAAAGGAGCAAAGGTGAATCAATGGAGAATTGATCATCTCTTTAATAGATGGTCCTGGAACAACTGGATGTCCATATGCAGACAAATGAATCTAGACATAGACATTACACCTTCCATGAAAGTATTAACTCAAATGAATCATGAACCTAAATTTAAAACAGGAAACTTCTAGAAAAAAACAGAGGAGAAAATCTATTGGAAATCAATATGTTGATTAGTGCTTAGATAAATCAAATACATAATTTATGAAAAAAATTAATAAATTAGACTTTTTTTAAATTTAAAAATTTCTACTCTATAAAAGACACTGTTAAGGGAATCAAAAGACAAGCCATGGACTGGGAAAAAATATTTGCAAAACATGTATCTGATAAAAGACTTGAGTCCAAAATATACAAAGAACCCTTAAAACTCAACAATAAAAAAAAAAAAAACCTAAATAAAAAATTTGCAAAGATCTGAACAAACACATCACCAGTGATATTATGCAGATGATAACTAAATGAATGAAATTATGATCAACATATTTGGTCAACAGGAAATAACAAATTAAAGCAATGAGCTACCACTACACACCTATTAGAATAGCTGAAATCCAAAAATCTGACTATGCCAAATGCTAGTGAGGATATGAGGCAATAGGGACAATAGAAAATAGAAAATCATTCATTGCTTGTGAGAATGTGAAATGGCACAGTCACTTTGAAAAACATTCTGGTAGCCTTTTTCAAAGCCAAACTTAGTATTACCATGTGATCCAATTATCATGCTCATATTAATCCATTTAATTTGAAAACCCATGTTCACAGAAAAGTTAGGATACAAATATTTACAGCACTTTTATCCATAATTTATAAAAACTGGAAACAACCAAGAGGTCCTTCAATAACTGAATTAATAAGCAAACTGTGTTACATGCTTATAATGGAATGTTACTGAGCAATAAAAGGCATCTATGAACATGTGAAAAAATAGAGAGGAAACTTAAATATGCGGAATTAGCCAGTATTAAAAAGTTGCATATTATATGACTATAATAGATGACATTCTTGGAATCACAAAGATAAAAAGACACTAAAATGATCAGTGGTGATCAATATGAACTCATGTTTAGGTTAATATAGACACAAATGGTTACATATAGAAATATTTATAGATGTATGTGCAAACACATTAGTATTAAATTGAATATTTTTGCCCTGTCATCTGAAAGCCTAAAACAAATGATGCCGCACTAGCCACCAGCATGCCTAATGCCCTTATCTTGATTTCTAATACCATTTTCTAATCAAAGGAAGCTGGGATCCTTGGAGAAATAGCTGTTTTTAGGCCTGGGACATATATGCAAGGGGAAATATACAGGATGGGTTTGGAGCATCTCATAGTACTGAAAAGTAAGAAAGTATAAAAAAAATGTAAAGACATTCATTGAGGTATTCCAAAACAGTGCAGGAACCAACCGAAAGAGCTCCCAATGGTGGAAAGGTAGAGAGGTAGAAAATTTGAGCAACAAGATAAAAACATTTTTTTAGGTGGTAGTGAATTATAACCTAAAGTATAAAATGAATATCTGAGTTAAATCTGATATAAATGAATAATTGTATAAATTAGTATGCGGAGAAACGAGATAAATTTCCAATGCAGAATAATTCCATGCAATGTATGTAGATACTGAACCCTCAAGGAGAGGTACATAATTTTCCATTCTTTTGGTATGGACTGTGCCTAGTGACTTGCTTCCAAGGTGTACAGTAATAAAAGAGGGGAATAATACTAACTTTACAAGGGAGAAACCTGATGAACACTGCCTTATATCAATGACCAGGACCAAATTCAACATTCATAAATCATGCTGATAGTATATATGATCTGGTGAAATGACACTTTCACCTTTGCATTCTTCTCCTAAAAAATGGTAACCCCAATTTTAGCATGAGAAAAACATACCAAGAGTAGGACATTCTACAAATACCTGAGTTATTTCTCAAAACTGTCAAGGCCATCAAAAAAAAGGGAAGTGCACATAACTGCCACAGACAAAGGAGCCTAGAGACAGAGACATGACAACTAAATAGAGAATGCTACCCAGGATGGGATCCTGAAATTAAAAAAAAAAAAAAAAAAGACAATGGGTACAAACTAAGAAAGTCTAAAGAAGACATAGATTCAATTCATAATAATATAGTAATTTTGATCATTAATTGTAACAAATGCATTATACCAATATAAGATGTCACTAACAGCAGAAAACTGGGTCTGATACATGAAAATGTCTGTACTATCCTCTCAGTTTTTCTGCAAATAAAAAAAAAAAAAAAAAAGGCCAATGAAGTACCGTCTAGTAAAAATAATAAAAGCAGGTATAATAGTGTTTGTGAGGATCAGATGAGATTAAGTATGAAAAAGAGCTTGGAATATTACAAAGCTCCGCATAAAGGCATATAATTCCTTGTTTTTTTTGTTTTTATTTATTTATTTATTTATTTATTTATTTTTAAGATTTTATTTGTTTATTTATTTGACAGACAGGGATCACAAGTAGGCAGAGAGGCAGGCAGAGAGAGAGAAAAGAGAGAGGAGGAAGCAGGCTCCCTGCTGAGCAGAGAGCCCGATGTGGGGCTCAATCCCAGGACCCTGGGATCATGACCTGAGCTGAAGGCAGAGGCTTTAACCCACTGGGCCACCCAGGTGTCCTATAATTCTTTGTTTTAAAACAGTAATTTTTACTTGCTTCTGGTTTAACATGTGTGTTAAAATGGGGATTCTTACAGTCTGCTTTCTGCATTAGTGGAGTTGTAATTAAATTAGATTTAATTGTTTAAAGAAGGGAGAATATGTATCCTAGAAGTCTTTTACAGTATCCATGGTGGTCCAAAATGATGTGACCATTATAATTGCGTAACATAATGATTTGAAACTTACTTGGGAAAAGGAGGTTTATCTTTAAAAATGAGCTAATTAGCTAAAAGACTGCTTTTATAATTTCTTGTGCCCAAAGCAAAATGTTAGTTTAATAAACCCGAAATAAACCTGCATGTACTCTTGCTAATTTTCTTTTCCAACGGTGTTTTAATTGGTAATATAATGTTCAGAATTCAGAGCTACCTTTTTATTACTTTTTAGAATAATGCAAGCTTAATTTCAATGTTGAAAGAGTTTGAAGAATTTGGATTTATGCATAATAAAAAATTTTAAAATATGAAGAATTGGGGGTTGTATTATTTCTAAATCATGTACATTGTTTGAATTTTATACTACTTTCAGTGAAAATCAGCTACTCATCAGCAAATCAAGCAATTATTTTTTGCCAGCTCTCTAGATTTCTTTAAAACAATATGACAAAAGTTTACATTGAAAGAGGCAGTATTTTTTTGTTTTAATTTCTGACCCAGAAAGTATAAATACAGCATACACCAAATTATTGAAATATTTAATATTTATAGCTCTGAACACTAATTGTATGTGGTATACTTGATTAAAGAGCAATTGTTATATTTCATATCTCTACCAAAATTTGCAAAGGCAATGATAGCTCAAATGTAAATTTCATTGAATAAAATATCCTTTACTGATGTCTAAGGATAGAAAAATTTGTTTCAGTAGTTTACTTCCCATAGTGCCTAAAATATTGTTTGATCTCAGATATTGTTAAGGCCAGTATACTTATTAAAGAGAGAAAGGGAAAGAAAACAATCATTATCTGAAATTCCTGCTGTGTATCCGTAAAGGTCCTATTTTCCACAGAGGATCTTACTAAATAATATCATTGGAAGGAATTGCTATTCTTGTCATTTTAAACATGAGAGAACTGAGGTTCAGAATGTGTCAGTGACTTAGCGTAGAGATTTAGGCAGTCAGTAGCATGCAGTGACGGCTTCTAAGTTCTGGAATATCTGACTCCAAAATCCATCTACTTCCACTGTACAGCAAGTCATTATAATCATTGGTTCTATTTCTACCATGTGACCAATCCCAGAGTCCCCAAAAAGAAAAAAAGAAAAAAGTATAGGCCAACCTCCTATAAAAAGTAAAGAATAAAAAGAAAGTCATGTGAAGACACATCTGAGTTGTTCTGCCTCAAGCCAAGGAATTCCAGGCTCCACCAGAAGCAGGAAGATGGAGAAATTTGGCAACTTATTTTTCTGGACCCACTTGGCAGAAAACTGCATAGGCAATTAAAATTCCATTCATGGGGTTCACACACACACTCTGATGCCCTAGGTTAAGAACTATTTTAAAAACATAAATGGCTTAAAGGAGTGAACCTTTTCATTGGATGGTTAGCTGTTTGTAGTCTACACGCGAGAGTGTGAAACTGAATAGTCCAGAATAGTTTCTCCTGCACCTGATGTGAAAGTAAGAGTACCATTGTAGAGCCTGAATCACTTTGTTATGTTCTGCTAATAAATAGTGGGAAGAGAGATGTTTCTAAAAAAAGACTTATGGCGCCTGGGTGGCTCAGGTCATGATCCCAGGCATTGGGCTCTCTGCTCAGCGGGAAGCCTGCTTCCTCCTCTCTCTCTGCCTGCCTCTCTGCCTGCTTGTGATCTCTGCCTGTCAAATTTAAAAATAAATAAATAAAAATAAAATAATTTTAAAAAGACTTATAAAGCAGAAACTTTGAGGGGCACCTGGAAGGCTCAGTTATTTGTATCTGACTCTTGATTTTGTCTCAGGTCATGATCTCGGGGTTGAGAGACTGAGTCTCACCTAGGATTCCATGCTGGGTATGGAGCTTGCTTAAGATTCTCTCCCTCCTTCTCCCTCTGCCCCTCCAACATGCCCCTTCCCACCTATACTCTTGTGCAGGTGCACTCTGTCTCCCTAAACAGAAGAAAAATAGTAAGGCAGAAACTTTGAGGATGCTCATTCTGAAGTTTCTTTTTTTGTCTGGGTGAGATATAATAGTTGTATTTTATAGATCTATCATGATCAATAATTTAAAATAAATTCTTCCTACTTGAAAAATAAGTAAAGAAAGAAGATATTAAGGAATATTTTGGCAGGGATAGTGAATAATAGCATCTTAAATAAAAGTTATGCATATTTCCCAAAATAAAGCAAACTTGAGAAAACAATAATAAATGTGGTAATAAATTACTAGAATGATAATCACAATGTACAAAACATGAATCAGAGATAGTTGCAGGAATTATGTATACTTTGAATCATCTGGGGAACGATATCAGTTTTTTGCTCTTTTTTTTTTCTAACAGATTATTCAGGTAGAGTCTTTAGGGAGTATTTGAAAACAAACATGAATTCACTATTCTTTTTCTGAAGGAAAGAAGTCTGGGGGAATTTCTCCAAACATCAGCCATTAGTCAGCACCGGACCTGAAAGAGATAGCCAAGAGTATTTCTTTTTTCCTTGTTCTGATATTTCCTTGTGGAAACAAGTGATTACACTCTGTATTATATGGAAATCCAATTATCTGAGCACTTTTTCTGTGTGTAATAATTTTGTTCATCCTCTTTTTCCATTTATTCCCTGTTTTGATTCTCACTGTTATCCTACAATTGGTCTTTCCAAATCAACAGACATACTCTTTACCCACAGAGTCAGTATCTAACAGCAGTTTTACTAATACCAAACTTGGTGTCACAGTCTGGCAGATGTCAAAAGATTAGAAAGGTAAAAACTCACAGAACTGACCCTTCCTCTTGGCAATAGAATTACATTTACAGTTAACCTTAATTTGGCTACATGGGATGAACTGATGAGTCATGAGTCATGTTTTAGAAATATGAATATTAAACTCAGTGATACCAATATTTTATTTTGGACAGTGTATCAGAAAAATGTGCATCTTTATAGGATAAAACTTATCAAAGGGAACAAAACTGATAAAGAATTCACTGTCCAAAATATTAATTGTATTTTCCAAAGTGCTTTGGTTACTGATAAGGAGAGCCTAACAGGCCACAGGTATCAAAGTTAGATTGTGACTCCCCAGTGCCCCCAGAGAGGTTCAGTGAAGCCTATTTGCCAGCAATATGCCAGCCTTTTCCCTCAGGAAAATTATATCTGCAGTCATTTTCTTTTCTATTGACATGGAGTTCAGTTTCTTTATCAGATGCCATGTGGTTGGTGTTTCATTCCACTTGCACATGGCCTGAATATCTCATATTAATGCATGTTAATATCAGGAACCCAGCTATCTTCCTCTATGGACCTGAATAAATTATCTGCCCTAGCATTTCAGTCTTCTTTTGGATCAGCATTGGGACTTTTTTGTGGGAATTCTTCCTCTAATTTCCCACATACATTCCCATAACTTAGTTCCCCATAAGAGGTTTTTTGTTTTATTTTTTAACTAGTCATCACTCAGAGTCTCATGACTACCACATAGTGAAGCTATTGGTTATACACCAAGATTCAGTGAGTATATAAATACTCCCTGGAAAGCAGGAGTCTAACTTCATTAACATATAAGTGAACGTTTCTCAACTCTGCCAAGTCTTCAACTTGTCTTTCCTGAGATTTATCTTTTGCCAGGAATATTGCTGCTAATTTCCATACAGCTATGAAGCCCTCAATTCAGAACAACTTGTTTTATATCTTTCAAAAAGATGTAGGGGGAAAAAAAAGATATAGGGCTCAGACCACAGAGTGATGGGGCACAGAGTTCTCAAAGAGATCTATTCCTGGCCTGATAACTGGAGAAGCAACTTGCTCATATATACAGTAGACTGTGAAGTCCTCTCTTTAGAGTTTGTTTGACGGTGCCATTTCTGTTTATGAATGAGCTTTGCTGTGTCACCCCTTCAAACATATCTCTGGAATTAACCAAGAGAAGCTATTTTGAGAATTATCAAGATAGCTTAAGAATTATATCCTTCAATGGTAGAAGTAGTTCAGAAGTTATCAACTGCCTTTCAGATGGGCTATATGTACAGCTGTCTCAGAAATACTTCAAGCCCAAAACCAAATAGCTTTTTCTAAGAAGTGCTATTAATTTTTTGCCGAATTCTTCACTTTATTTATTCTTATTCCATATATTATGAATTTCATCTTAATAGTTGAATCATAAGGTCCAAATGAGATACATGGGCTACACTCTAATTTTTTGTTCTTTTTGTTTCTTCTCAGAGTCCCCTCAAATTCAGATGTCTTTTTTTATGACATTGTAAGTAGGACCTATAATAATTCCTAAATAAGTAATATGATTTTGCCAAAATTCAAATAGTTCTGCTATTCTCTGGACTTCTTATATATTGCAAGGGTCTGTTAGAGGTAATTTATTTTTCATGGTTTGATTTTGTCTCTGTTTGCTCCATTTGTATAATTTCCAGGGATGCACAAATTGGACCGAGATTTGGATGTTGACTGAATTTGTGAATTAGGCTATATTTGTCACACGTGTCCCTATAGTCCTTTATTCCTCCTGAACTTCTTCCTCTGATGACATAATATCATAATATCAACAGTGCACTAACATGATCTTCATTATTATTGAGTCTTCAGATCTACTTTGTCTCATATGAAATCCACCTGCCACAAGTGGCTATTTAAATTAATAAACATTTAAGAAAAAGTCAGAGACTCAGTCCTGTTAACCTCATTTCAGATACTCAATAGCCACATGTGGTTAGCGGCTACAGGTTGGACAGTGTATATACAGAATATTCCACTGTCATAAAAAGTTCTATTAAACAACAATACAGCAAGTTATGAAAATGCGTCATGAGGATGAAAACGGAACCTGGCTGGACTCCACAACTGGAATTGGAAGGATGTCATTAGCCAGGGTTATAATGTTGTACTAGCCCCCTTGCCCTTTTGTACTTTCTGTATAGTTTTTGTTTGTTTAATCACTACAGGAATAGCTGACACAAACAAAAGAACCACTTGGCTTACTACTGTTCAGTCTAGTTTTAACCTCCAAGAACTATCTGCCTTATGCACTGGCCAGACAGTACTGTCCAACAGGACACTATCTGGAATCAGTATTCCGACCCCAGTTTCTTTGATCAGATCAGTGAGCTAATGACCTCCTAGAATTCTGTACTGCTAAATAGTGTGGAGGAAGGCCAGAACAATTCCAGTGGCTCCCATTCAGCATGACCAATTCAAACCATGTGAAAGTTGGCATTAAGCAACATCTGCATG
This sequence comes from Taxidea taxus jeffersonii, assembly GCA_003697995.1. Lineage (NCBI taxonomy): Eukaryota > Metazoa > Chordata > Mammalia > Carnivora > Mustelidae > Taxidea > Taxidea taxus. The sequence goes on along the minus strand of RCUC01169254.1, from coordinate 43,539 downwards.
AAAAGGGCAAAAGCCATATGCCCCATTCATACACAATATCCATCTTAAGTATGCATTCAAGTCTAGGTGATACAACCACTAGATAAAATCTTCAGCCACAGATTCCAATTTATATGTCCATTCCTACAGTTTCCCTCCCATTCACAGAGCATCCAACCCTCACAGTTTCAGAGCCTGACCCTTCAGGTCACTATCCCTGTGGCCCTTAAGGTTCACTGTACTTTGATCACCTATATCACAACCCTAAGACTGCCCACCCTTTCTCAGTCATTCATCCAAATTATTGCAATACGGCTAAAAATCTCAGGGGTTGCATGAGCAGCCTTTCAAACTTTATCTTTTCAGATGCGATGGCTTTATCTGAGGGGTGATTTCAGCCAACTGTTCAAATATTTCTTTTGTCCAAATCACAGCCGTCATACTTGAATCTAAATTTCTCCAGACAAGGACAGAGAATGATAGAGAGTAAATTTGCCGTTTTTCTTTAACAGATAGAGCTGGGATAGGAGAAACACTCGTATGCTTCAAATATTGATCATGTATTATAGAATTCCTTAGTAGAAACACCATCAATTTCCTCTTTTTTTTTTCCCAAAGCATTTCTCAAAGTCATCTGAAGAGCTCTACCTTGTTTCCCACTTGCCATCTTCTCATTTCTTGTGATGATGTACCCGTTCTTTCATAAGATACTGCTTTTTTGATGATCATGCAACCTTATACATTCTAAACGAGTAGGTAAATAACTATTTCTAAATATATTCTTATCTCCCTAAAAGCAAAATTATGTAAGATGACCAAGATTATATTACCCACACACCCTCTCCCATGACATCATCATCAGTGTCAGTGTTGCTAAGTCACCATCATCATAAAGACAAACTAATGCCTCCTGTACTCATAGCCTTCCAACTCTTTGGAAAAGAGCATTTCATTTTGGAGTTGGGTTTAGGGTAAGCAAGTTTTCCTCTTAGATTAGGTTTACCAGACTCTCCAATTAACTTACTGCAACTGGTTAGCTTTCATCCCGTCTTGAAGCATCTAATCACAAATATTCAAAGGCACTTGGAAATCAGTTATCCTCAGTAGCAGTACTGATTGACACTGAGGGATACAAAGGGATGGCTATCAGTTCTTTGATGGCAACAATTCAAAAAGGCCTTCCCAGCTACAGAGCTCCTTAGGCTTCAATTACAACTTCATTAGAGACCAACTTCTTAGGTCCATTTCTGCCTTGTTTCTTTATTGGTATGTACTTACCAAGGGTAACCCCTGCCATTAATACTCTACATGCAACTTTTCATCAATTTTCCCAAAGAACCCAATCTAAGTCTCTGAATGAGTTGGTGATCCGTGTTGAATTTGAACATCACTGCAGACACTTTAGTGGGACTATTTTTTGAAAAATTTCTGATGTCAATAATTTTTGGTTCTTCTCTTGGTTCTTCTTGTCTACTTGGGTTTCTTAGTGAAGATCTCAATATGCTGCCTGAATGGTAAAGGACTAGCTTCCAGTTTCCTAGAGACACATGGACAGAACTAGGCACTTTCAGGATTCAGCACGGTGTACCCTTACATTTACTTAATTTTCTTGATCTGTCTACTGTAATCATGTTCTCAACTCTGGTTGTAGTCATCCAATGGTCTCTGCTCTTTCATTCCAAAGTGTAAACCTCTAACTTTCTGATAGATGAGGAAGAGCAATTAACCAATAAAATAGGTTTGGAAGGGACTCTAAGGATCAAACTGCTTCTTAAACAGGTTTCAACCAACCCCTAACTAGCACCATTCTTCCATCTCTAGCCCTAGCATTTTTCTGAGTTTTTTGATGATCTGTCTTAGGGGTTAGGTTATTTTTCATCTTACCCATATTCTGCTTTGGAGCTGGCATTTTCATTCATAGTATTGCAAAACTTACCAAAGTATTTTCATCACAGCTGAACCTTATTTCCTGTTTTTCTTTCTCTTTGTTATATGATTGATTGTTGAAACTGAGAATTTGAAAACCTGCATTCAAGAAGAATTTATATCCAGTAGAGCATCAATATAAAGAAATCTGTAGGGTTGAGGAACTAATTTATCTATTGCATTAACTGATTGCCAAAAAAATCTAGGAAAATTAGCTCAAGGCTGGAAATCTCCCTCAGTAATTTCTTTTGAGACCTCAGGTCTCTGTAAGTCCTAATGCCTCCATTTGAGAGATGAGAATATATCTATACTTCTATACTTTATGTTTTTTATAAAAATAAAATTGATGCATGTATGTAATGCTTTAAAATATAAATTAGCATGTCAAATGCAATGGATTTGCACATACTAAATATTTTTAAAGTTTTTTGTGGCATGTCTTTTTTAAAAGATATTAAATACTTGAAATAAATATATTCCTGCTCACATGAGGGCAAATTTGGAGAGGAGTATGAAAAATACATGATTTATAAATAATTCATATGAATCATATATATATGAAATATATAACTAAATCACTAAATAATTAAGGCTAAAAAATTCTTTTAATGTATATACCTTCTCTGTAACAAAATGACAACCAAAGAATGTTCTAAATTCATTTAGAATCTATTCCTTTACTTAAAAAATATGTCTGTAAATTATCCAAGTTTTCTGAACTAAAGGGAATTTACATAATTCCATTTTTTTTAAATTTAAGCTTTTATAACTTCTTATACTTCATTTAATGTTAAAAGTGAAAAGTGAGCAATGTCATATCAAGGCATCTAACCAAGTTTTGTCTTTCAATAATTATCTTTCTGCACCATAACTCAAGGTCATGTTAAACATTTTAATTGTATTGCCTTTTCTTTCATTATCCCCAACAAGTTGAAAATAAAAGCTATTTTAAAATTCGCAAACCAGGGGTGCCTGGGTGATTCTGTCAGTTAAGCCATCTGACTCTTGATTTTGGCTCAGGTCACGATCTCAGGGTTGTGAGGTTGAGCCCTGTGTTGTGCTCTATGCTTAGCGGGGAGTCTGCTTCAGATTCTCCCTCTCCCTTTGTCCCTAACTACCCCTAAAATAAATAAATAAGCCTTTAAAAAATAAAATTTTCAAAGCAATATTTAATTCAATCTTTTAAAGGTGTTTAACTTACTGTATTAACTTTTTCATAATTAGATAACATTAAAATCAACAAGTTATCTCTTAGTTTTTGCTAAGAAACTTCACAATTAACATCAGTGTCTTCAAAAATGGAGTACTTATGACAAATTATAATATCCATAGTTAATTTTCATTCAAATTATTTCTATAGAGTATAAAAGATATAAACAGTTTTATCCATTAATCTTTAATGTAGAACCAATTTATCTGCTTGGAAAAATAATTATCTCCTCTTCCCTTACTAATACACCCTTATTCCTTTTATAGCATGTATTAGATGGTTTATGAGTAAGGAGATAAAACATACTCTTTAAAAATCTCATCTGTTTTGATACTTCATTTTGAAACATGCATTATATTTTGCTCAGTTTTCTTCTACATTCTCAAGATAGCATTTTCTTATTTCCATAACATTTTATTTTCTCCAGTAATGCCAACTAGAGGTCTCTTTAGCCCTATTTGGTCTTTTAAAAATACATCAGACTACTCCCTAGCATAAAAAGCATTAAATGTCTCCCAAGGCATATAAAATTGATGCCAAACTCATCACCAATGTCTCAAACCTCACAAAATGTGTCCCTACCCCTCAGACACTAATTTCTAATCATGCCAAGCTTCCTTGGCATGGTTTTTGAACACACTTAGCTTGTTCTAAACTCTGCCTTCTATCTATAATACCCAATCTTTATGGGACAATTTCCTTCACTCAACCATATATTCAGCTCCTTCTCGTCCTTTAAGACTAAGCACAAAGGTCACTTTTATCAGTGAGGCCTTAAAAGACAGCATAATATAAAGTAGATCATCTGTGGTTTTTTGTTACATATTATCCTTTTTGTAGCCTTCATTATATATACCACAGTTTCAAACTCATTTCTAATTTACATTTATGGCACTCCTCATTTAGCTTATAAATTTCATAAAAGAGTATATCGGGAGAATTTGGCCAAATACTCAGCACCTAGCTTAATGTCTAAATTATGATGGACACTTAAAGATTATACATCAAGTGTCCAAGTGAACATGTATATAAATGATATGTATGATATTAATTCATTGTATGTTGTAATTAAATCCAAGAGTAATCACTTACATAAAGAAGTTTCTTAGGTAATGTCATGAATAGTCTGACTCCTTTGCTGATATTTGACTATTGACAGCTTTTAAGCCTCATTTCCCCTCTGTCTCACATCTGGACAAACTGATTTTAAAAAGTCTAGGTATTCCTGCTGTGGCACTAGTGGGAAATTCAAGACATGTGTGGAAACACTCATTCTGATCTCATCTCCAAACTACCATAATATCTCCAAGCCAATGTGCTTTTCCTTGGTCTCTCAAGCCATTTTGGGGATCTGCCTTGCTTTGCCAAGAAAGCCTTGTGATATGAGTAACAAACTTTTTCATACTCTCTTACTGTTTATGTGACACCATCAGCCTTGACATCCTAACAAATTTTTGATGGGGGTCCATCCTGCTTTTTCAGGGTGGTCTACAGTAGAAAAGAGGTTCGATGTGTTTTTGGTTCATGATGCACTTAGTGTCTTGATAATATTTTTCATGACATTTACTAGTCCCCTAACAAGAAATTCTAAGAGTTCTATTAAGAAGTTAATAAACACCTTAGTAAGTATGAATATTTATATCCTAACAACTTAATAGTTATTTGGAAAAAAGACACATAAGTGAAAGTAGTTTGCAAAGCAGTAATAACAACCAATAAAAAACAGTAAAAACAACCAATAGCTGTTGTGTTTCCCTTAAACCTAAAATATCTGAAAGTGCCTCTGAGAACCTCTGGGCACCCATTCAATATGACTTTAGCAGATGAATACCATGCTAGCCATCCACCTGATTTCAACTCAGCTGAGGCTGTCATTTCTGTGCGTGTCACCAATATTATATGTCAATCTTTGTGTCTTTGCTTTGCTTTGCTTTTGTACCTCAGGGCTTTTTCCTAAGCCATGGAATGTCACTTAGACCACATCTATCTATAATATCAATCAATCTATCAATCTATATATTCAGGAAGTTTACGCTTATGGAAGTAAACCTCAACCAGAGAAAATGGGGATTGAACAAATGCTTTGGACTTTCCCATCTTTAAGAATATAAGTCTGAGGCACATTCTACTATGTTCCTGGGATGGTGCCCAGTGGAACTGAGTCCTAGTTGTCCAAAGGAAAAACCAGTTTAATAAAATAGTCCTTAAAATTTTTTCTTCTTTTCCTGTTTCATTGTCCCACTCCCTCAATCATGGTCCCTGGAATAACCTTCCAAACAAGTTGCCACCAATACACAAGTTCTTAACTCAGGAAAGGTTATAAATATTCCAGATAAAGCAAAAGAACATAATTTTGTTGATGACATCTAGCTCCTTCCAAATGCCCACACACATGTAAGAAATCATATGGAATTTAATTTAAGGCTCTAGATTACCAGTATTGGGTTCTTCCATTTATATACTAGTGGATCTTGGATAAGTGTATTACTGAGATATAATAAAAATGTGTATTTGGTTTTTGTCCCTGTTTCTGGAACAGAGCCCCTCCCCAAATCCTTGTAATTTCCTGAGTGAAGAGAGTAAAGGAGGGACGCCTGGATGGCTCAGTTGGTTAAGCTGCTGCCTTTGGCTGAGGTCATGATCCCAGGGTCCTGGGATTGAGTCCCGCATCAGGCTCCTTGCTCAGTAGGGAGCCTACTTTTCTCTCCACCTCTACCTGCCACTCTGCCTACTTGTGTGCTCTCTCTCTCTCTGAGACAAATAAATAAATAAATAAATAAATAAATAAATAAATACAATCTTTAAAAAAGAAAAAAGACAGTAAAGGAGTATCCTGTTACTCAAAAAAGGCACAACCAAAAAAGATTTCAACCAAATCTGAAGTGATTCTTGACAGACTCTTCGGATGTAGAATAGTTATCTGAGGAACCAACCATGTGATTAGAGGATTGTAAACTTCAGCCCCATCCAAACCTCCAAGGAGGGGAGAGGGATTGAGGATTGCATCATTCACCAATGGCCTCTGAAATAGGGGATAGTCTTAGTGGACTGAGCTCTTAACCTGTGGAGTCTACATTAACCCCTAGTAGTTAGTGCCAAAATTGAATTTAAGTTGTGGGGCACCCATATGGTATCCATAAAGAATTGGAAAATTGCTTAGTATGCAAAATTCACATATTTGGTGTCAGAGTGTTGGGAATAAGGAAAAAAAATTTTCCTTTAGTGTGCATCAATCACTCTAAGTCTTACTTTTCTCATCTCGAAATTGGTGGTAATTGAATTTATCTTATCAGGTTGTTTACAGGTGTCAATGAGATGCCTACAAAAAACTAGTGCAGTAACTGACATATTAATTCCTCAGTGTTCATTAATTAATTAATTAATTCAATTAGCTTGTTATTGTTAAATGAACATGACTTGAAAGTGATCTTCTAGTTTCTGTCTCTATACCTTACCAATTATACATAAACTATACCATGCTGGATTAACTGCATTTTCTAGTTGCATTCTTATTATATAGATATAGGGCTGTCAAAGATGGGGGCAGGAGGGCACTCTTTTGTTTCAATAAACAATTTCACTGATCCAGGCTGAGAAAGAAATCTCTGATATATCAGGTATTACCATACGCAAAAATATAAAAAATAAGGCAGCTCATGAATCTGATCTAATAACAGCAAAGCTATCCCCATCCTTCCTTTAAATGTGGGGATTCTTTTTTTTTAAGATTTTTTTATTTATTCATTTGACAGAGATCACAAGTAGGCAGAGAGGCAGGCAGAGAGAGAGGGAGAAGCAGGCTCCCTGCAGAGCAGAGAGCCTGATGCAGGGTTCGATCCTGGGCCCCTGGAATCATGACCCGAGCCGAAAGCAGAAGCTTTAACCTACTGAGCCACCCAGGCACCCCTAAATGTGGAGATTCTAAGTGGAAAAGATTTACAGTTAAAATTATGGAGCTTTTGTCTGGGAAAAATATTCTGAAGTCTATTGAAACAAAGTAGAAAAGTAAAGTAAGAAACACGTTTAGCATATAAGGTCTATGGCACCACAAACTATGAATACAATATTTTTCTTTCTAAATAATAATACACTTTGGCATAAATGTATTCATAAATTGACTAAAAGGATTTAAGACAACTGTTCTGACATTTTTAGATTTCATTTTAATTGTCCAGAATTTTTAAGCTACTGGGGCAAAGGTTAGTCTTACTTTTTGCTTGATTTATCTAAATAATTATCTCAATTTTCCACTTCATTTTCTGCATGTCAATATAACCTTGGGCTATTTCTTTAAGGAGTTATTTGACATAGTGTGACTTTTCTTTCTGCCTTTTAAAATAGAATGTGCCACATTTGTGCTTTCACAGTAATAAGTGAAGTGAAGCTTTAGGAATTAGGCAGTTAATATAACTAAGCTTGATAAATGTAATTAGCTAAGCTGGGTTACTGACAAATTTCCATTTTATTTTATTGCAATTCAGAGAAGTTGGCTTTAGCAATCTGAGTTTCACACATCAAGCTTTCTTGCAGACATTTTTCCCTGTGGTTACTCCTAGAGGTTACTATTTAAATGAAAACATACTGGTGGATGTAATAATCAATGCTTTTTATCCATTTTTTAATTTATTTTGTTTTAACTTGAAGATACATATGGTTTTACGTGTGAATGATGCCTTAGAGTTTCAAAGTAGCTTCAAGGCAATAACTGATCTAATTCAATACTTTACCTACTTTGGTGGAGCAGACACTTATGTGGTGATTTTCCAGTTCAGAATTGCTTCCTCACTACTAGACATAAAGCCAACTGTGGTAGAATGATTAATTTTGCCCAATCTTTATGTCCTCACTGTTACAGAATTGGGTGTCCAGGCTCTTTATAGTTTTACATTGGAGTACCACTCACTAGAATAAACAGAATATATTTCCCTAACCCATTTGTGTTGCTCTTGACCATAGGATTTGATTTGGTTATTAGAATGTTAGACAGTGTGATGAAAATAGATGTTTTAGATGTGGTTGGGTAGTTTGGTTGGGACTCTTAATTCTGCCATCTTGTACTTCTGCCATCTTTATGAGAATAGCATATTCTTTCCACTAGTCCCAGAACAAGGTATGTGGAATAGAACCCTACCAGACACACAGCCTGAGGCTAATTTCATCCTGCCCACTGAGCAGAGAACAAGAAAAATAAATATTTGTTGTTGTAAACCAGAGTTTGGGTATTGTTTGCTGTCCATCTTTAATGCAACAGAAAACTGACTAATATAAATTTATAAGATTGGGATTTCAGTGGCAATGTATATATTATGAACTATCTCCTTTCTTTGATGATTGTTCTAGGTATGGAAACCTCATTCCAAGCAAGGCTTAGCACCAAAAAGAAAACAAGAAAGCCATAGGTGCCATTTAGGTATCATCTATTATAAAAGTTAGCAACTTGGCTACTTACCATATAGCACCATACACATTCTATCCACATAAAACCAAGAACTCCACACAATCAAGGACACCCACACATGAAGAGAATATTACAAAAGAATTAATTAATTAAAAAACCTGAGGAATTCTGCTTCTGATAAAAAGGAGTAAAATTTTTCTTTTTCCCCAAGTAAATACAAATATAAATCCTGGATATTATATGTAAAACCAACATAAGAAGATTCTGAGAGATGAAGAGAAGGCAGAGTGACTAGACACATCAAAGCTTCAGGAATGGCATGATTATTAGTTCCTCGTTTTTCTTTTTACCTCATATTTCCCAGACTTGGGATGGAAGAATCTGCCACCTTAAGAACACAAGACATACAGACAAAACAAACAAACAAACAAAAAAACCCTCCTCCAAACATCTATATCTTTAGCCAAAGATCCAGAAAGGGGACAGAATTACAAAACAGAAACTTTTAGGGAAACAGCAACAACAACAAAATCAGCTTTACTCTAGTTAAATAGTACAGAAAAAAACCACAGTCTTAAACTCCCAGCTATGGTAGCAGAGTCCAAGTGGTAGCTTGGATTTCCAGCATCACTGTGTTGTGATATATCTTCCCAGCTCCCCCAGTGGGGTAGTGTGAGGGAAGGCCTCCTAGGGAACCATGTCTTTCATCCTTACCAGGCAATAATAAGGCCACCCTTGATTGTGTGGGGATTATGCAAGAAGCCTAGATTTCCAAAGCAATTTGTCAGTAATGAGGCACCCCCCCCCGCTATTAATGTCAGAAAAAGCCAAGGAGAGAAATACAAATACCGTATGATTTCACTCATACATGAAATTTAAGAAACAAAACAAGCAATGGGGCAAGAAAGACAGAGAGGCAAACCAAGAAACAGACTCTTAACTACAGAGATCAAACTGACAGCTACCAGCGAGGAGGTGGGTGGGGGGATGGAGAAGATGGGTGGGGGGATGGGTTAAATAGGTGATCTGGAATTAAGGAGTGCACTTGTGATGAGCACCCGGTGTTGTATGGAACTGTTGAATCATTACATTGTGCAACTGAAACTAATATAATACTGTATGTTAACTAAGTGCAATCTAAATAAAAACTTAAAAAAAGGGGACGCCTGGGTGGCTCAGTTGGTTAAGCGGCTGCCTTCAGCTCAGGTCATGATCCCAGGGTCCTGGGATCGAGTCCCGCATGGGCTCCTTGCTCGGCAGTAATCCTGCTTCTCTCTCTGCCTCTGCCTGCCTCTCTGCCTGCTTGTGTGCTCTCTCTCTCTCTCTCTCCTTCTCGCTGACAAAATAAATAAAAAAATAAAATAAATAAAATTAAAAAAAAAAACTAAAAAAAAGGAAAAGGCCAAGGAAGAGTCAAAATTTTTACCTTTACCCATGAGTTATGAAGCCACTTTCCCCCCAAGGTGTCGGTGGAATGTAGGAATGATCCAATACTAACCTTGACAGCCAAAGGGATATCACTGAAGGCCTAATGATGAGCCAGGGCCCTACATAACAAAGAGCATCCTTCTTTGTGCCGCTTCCTCTGCTTGTGCTCTCTCTCTATCTCAAATAAATAAGTAAAATCTAAAACAAAACAAAACAGAAAAAAAAGCAATTATTTGTCATACAGAGAACCATAAAGATCTCAAACTGAATGAAAGAATACAATCAAAGGCAACTAGACTGATGTAAAAGTTAGATTATCCAACAAACATTTTAAAGCAGCCATCAATGTCACGATGAGGAAGTACAAAAAAAAAGTTCTCAAAATAAATGAAAGAAAATTGTCTTGGCAAAGAAATAGTATGCCAACAACAACAAAAAAATAGCTGACTATAAAATAAATAAATAAAACTCAGTAGATAGACCCAACACCAGAATAGAAGTGACACAGCAAAAAAGCTGTGAACTTGAAAATAGAACAACAGAAAAACTGAAAATAAAATGAGCAGAGCTCCAAGGACCAGTGAAACTGTAATAGAAGTTCTAAAATTTGTGTCATTGGAGTCCTAGAAGAAGAAGAGAAAGAAGATGTGGTTACACAAATTATTCAAAAGACTAATGACTGACAATTTGCCAAATTCGGCAAACACTTTAACCTACAGATTCAAGAAACTAAACAAACACAAGAGTAAATTCAAAGGAATCCACACTAAGATACAGCATTGTCAAACTTTTGAATACTAAAGACAAAAAAATCTGGAAAGCAGTGAGAGAGAAATGACACCTTACCTATAAGAGGAATATAATTCAAATGACAGGGGATTTCTCATTAAAACCCATGAAGGCCAGAGGAAGTGGCACATTTTTCAAGTGTCAACTCAGAATCCTATAGCAAGCAAAAATATCCTTCAGGATTAAGAGGAAATCAAGACATTCTCACAAGTTAAACTAAGGGATTTTTCCCCCTGTGGACATACCCTAGAAAAATGGTTAAATAAAACTCTAAACAGAAAGGAAACAATATAATAAGGAAAGTTGAAACTTGAAGAAAGAAGAAAAATATGATACACAAATTTATGGTCAAATACAGTAGACATTCCTTCTCCTTAAGTTGTTTAAGTTTTGTTTGACTGTTGAAGCAAAAGGAATAACATTTCTTAGTGTGGTTGCAAATGTATATAGAGGAAATACTAAAGATATTTATATTATAAATGGAAAGGGAAAACTGACATAAAGGGATTAGTGTTTCTATACTTCCTTGAACTGGTAAAACAGCACCAGTAGACTATGTGTATAAGTATACAGTATGTAATGTGGTCACTATAAAAGCTATACAAAGTCTCAAAGAGAAATTGCCCTAGACACTGGTTTAAAATTACAAGGAAGGACTTTTTTCAAGACTATTCCAATAGGAAGAGAGACTAGTGCAGTAAAGGAGATAAACTTATTTAGTTCATGTTGAAACAAAAAGTAAGGGAGATTTTAAGCAATTGTGTGAGCTAGTAGGAAAGTACTGCAGGTTGTTAGGGGAAGATACAGAAGGAAGGAACAGAGGAGACAACCAAGAAATATTTCCATACAAATGCCCTTAACAGATTTTTGACAAAGGTGTAAAAAAAAAAAAAAAAAAAAACCCTCAATGGAAGCAAGGTAGCCTTTTCAACAAGTGGCACTGGAAGAGTTAACCCTCTGTAGATAAAAGAGTGAACTTTGACATAAATCTCAAATTCTCTACAAAATTGGATTACAGACTTAATATAAATGTAAAATGCAATATGAACAGTATAAAAATTTTGGAAAGAAAACACAGAAGCAAAATACTAGTTTGAGACTTAAAAACATAATCTGTAAAGAGAAAAAATGCATTCATTGAACATCATAAAAATTAAAGATTTTGCTGTGTGAAAGACCCTTTTAAGAAGATGAAAAGACAAGCAATACAGTGGAATAAAGTATTGCTAGTCAAGTATTTGACAAAATGCTAATACCTAAAACATGTAATGAAGTGTCAAAAATCAACAGTGAAAAAAGAGAAAAAACTATAATGATAACAATAATTTTTTTGTTAATAGCAGTTCCTCTAGTGAGTGTTGATACTTTGGGTCTGAGTGAAGAAAAAATAGGGGAAAAAAGGAGATTAAAGAAAGAAGAAAAAAATCCCATAAACAAATTAGAAAATGAGCATAGCCATGAAGAGAATTTCACCAAAAAGAATATATTGGTATTTAAAAAGCACATGAAAAAAATGTTCAACAACTTTAGCCACTAGGGAAATACACATTAAAACCACAATTGGATACCACTACACAGAATGGCTATCAGAATGGCCAAATTACAGAAAAGACCTCGAATAGCCAAAGGAATATTGAAAAAGAAAGCCAAAGTTGGTGGCATCACAATTCCAGACTTCAAGCTCTATTACAAAGCTGTCATCATCAAGACAGTATGGTACTGGCACAAAAACAGACACATAGATCAATGGAACAGAATAGAGAGCCCAGAAATAGACCCTCAACTCTATGGTCAACTAATCTTCGACAAAGCAGGAAAGAATCCAATGGAAAAAAGACAGCCTCTTCAACAAATGGTGTTGGGAAAATTGGACAGCAACATGCAGAAAAATGAAATTGGACCATTTCCTTACACCACACATGAAAACAGACTCAAAATGGATGAAGGACCTCAACGTGAGAAAGGAATCCATCAAAATCCTTGAGGAGAACACAGGCAGCAACCTCTTCGACCTCAGCCGCAGCAACTTCTTCCTAGGAACAATGCCAAAGGCAAAGGAAGCAAGGGAAAAAGTGAACTATTGGACTTCATCAAGATGAAAAGCTTTTGCACAGCAAAGGAAACAGTAACAAAACCAAAAGACAACTGACAGAACGGGAGAAGATATTTGTAAACGACATATCAGATAAAGGGCTAGTGTCCAAAATCTACAAAGAGCTTAGTAAACTCAACACCCAAAGAACAAATAATCCAATCAAGAAATGGGCAGAGGACATGAACAGACATTTCTGCAAAGAAGACATCCAGATGGCCAACAGACACATGAAAAAGTGCTCCACATCACTGGGCATCAGGGAAATACAAATCAAAACCACAATGAGATACCACCTCACACCAGTCAGAATGGCTAAAATGAACAAGTCAGGAAATGACAGATGCTGGGGAGGATGCGGAAAAAGGGGAACCCTCCTACACTGTTGGTGGGAATGCAAGCTGGTACAACCACTCTGGAAAACAGCATGGAGGTTCCTCAAAAAATTGAAAATAGAGCTACCTTATGACCCAGCAATTGCACTACTGGGTATTTACCCTAAAGATACAAACGTAGTGATCCGAAGGGGCACATGCACCTGAATGTTTATAGCAGCAATGTCCACAATAGCCAAGTTATAGAAAGAAACTAGATGTCCATCAACAGATGAATGGATAAAGAAGTGGTATGTATATACAATGGAATACTATGCAGCCATCAAAAGAAATGAAATCTTACCATTTGCGACGACATGGATGGAACTAGAGGGTATTATGCTTAGCAAAATAAGTCAATCGGAGAAAGACAACTATCATATGATCTCCCTGATATGAGGAAGTGGAGATGCAATGGGGGTGGGGGTTAAGGGGGTAGGAAAAGAAAAAATGAAACAAGATGGGATCGGGAGGGAAACAAACCAAAAGAGACTCTTAATGTCATAAAACAAACTGAGGGGAGTGAGGGGAGGGGGGTTGAGAAAGGGGGGTGGAGTTACATTATATGTTTAAATAAAAATTAAAAATAAAAAAAGAATGGCTAAATTAAATCCTTGGGATAACATCAAATGTTGGCAAGGATGTGGAGAAACAGGATCACTCCTATATTCCTGGTGGGAATGTAAAATTGTGCAGCCACTATGGAAAATACTTTGAGAGTTTGCCTTTAAAAAGTTAATGTTAATAATAATAATAATAACAACAACAACAACATGTACCTACTGTGTGACTCAACAACTGCACTCTTGGACATTTACTCCAGAGAGAAGAAAATTATCTTTATACAAAAACTTGCACATTTATAGCAGCTTTATTTATAATAGCCAAAAACTTAAACCAACCCAGATGTCCTTTGTCAGGTGAATGGTAAACACACAATGGTACATCTATGCCATGAAATACTGTTTAGCTGTTGTTATGGGCTCTATAGGCTCAGTTGTATCCCTCCCATAATAATATGTCAAAGCCTTAAACCACAGTACCTCAGAATGCACCCATATTTAGAGATAGTTCCTTTAAAGAAATGAGTAAAGTAAGTTATACTATTAGAGTGAGCCCTAGTCCAATCTGACTGGCGTCCTTATGAGACAAGGAAATTTGGACAATTAAAGAGTCATTAGAGAAAAGACCATGTGAAGACACAGATAAGGCAGCCATCTGCAAGCAAAGGGAAGAAACCTCAAGAGAAACCAAATCTGCTGATGATATGTTTGGTAGAAAAATAATTTTAAAATTAGAATTATTGGGGCGCCTGGGTGGCTCAGTGGGTTAAGCCACTGCCTTCGGCTGGGGTCGTGATCCCAGGGTCCTGGGATCGAGCCCCACATCAGGCTCTCTGCTCAGCGGGGAGCCTGCTTCCCCCTCTCTCTCTCTGCCTGCCTCTCTGCCTACCTGTGATTTCTGTCTGTCAAACAAATAAATAAAATCTATAAAAAAATTAGAATTATTTATGGAACTATACTATTAGTCCAGTGTGTTGGCAGAAGTGATTAAATGACTTGGTTGGGAAGATTTACCTCCCGTGACTGTTTCTGAAAAATACGTGATTTCAGCAATACCAAAGACTAAACAAAGAAGAGAACCTCAGGTCCAGGAAACTGTTTCTGTGCCATAAGAGAAGCGAAAGGGAGTTCCAGATTTCAGACATGTGGTGTGCTTAGAGAGGTTTCAGTGCTAACAGGAGCAGGAAGAGACAGGTCTTAGAGTTTTATTTAATAAAGACCTGTGAGAAAAATGGAAATCAGTAGACCAAATCATATAATGAAACTTTGAGGGAAAAAATTGGCAAAGGTAAATAACATAATACAAGCCAATTTGAAATTTTAGGGAGGAAAAAACAGCAGTATTGAACAGTGGTTAAAAGTGTGTGATATTGAGCTAGGCTGCTGACTTCAACTACTGGCTCTGCACTTATTAGCAATGAGAAATTAGGCAAGTTTTCTAAATTCCCTGTATGTCAGTTTCCTCACATGTAAAATATAAATAGTATTGATAAAAATAGTACTAGTCCATAGTTTATTCTGAAGATGAAAGAAGTTAATCAATTTGTAGCATATTGAAAAATGGCTGGCATAAAGCAAGAGCTAAATAAATTAGCATTATCATTATAGGGACTGTTGATAATATAAGAAAGGAAATGACTGTGTAATAAATTATAAATTGTATTTTAATTTTAAACTTTAGAATTTTAAATTTAAATTTTAAACTTTATCATTCTACGGATAGGGCATGCAAGAATATTCATGGTCTTCCATATTTTATCTGCAAGTAAATTTAATAGACAGGACCATTTGCAAGTAAATTTAATGTTCAGGACCATTGTAGATAGTTTTCATTCATATAATTGTTTAACATAGAGTCCACTCTAGGAAAAAACTTCTTGAGTTTCAAATTTGAAAATGACATTTTTTTTTGGACCCCAACATGGGGCCTGAACCCAAAACCCTGAGATCAGGACCTGAGCTGAGATCAAGAGTTGGACACTTAGCTGACTGTGCCACACACACACCCTTGAAAATGACTTTTGACTTTTATCTCTGCATCTTCAGTTCCCTCTACATTCTTTAAATTTCACTTTTAGTAATTTGTGTTTTTCCTCTGGTGTAAATAAAGCAAACAGACCTAAATTCGAAGAAAATACTGTCATAAACATCAACAATGTAAAAGTAAATAGAAATAAAAGAGTGAAATATTATACACTGAAGGATAAAAATTACAATTAGAATTAATAAAAGCAGAGGTTTTAAAACATCATTATATTGCTCACATTCTGTTAGAGAAAAAAATAAAATACTATTATTTGAAAATAAGTATTATCAAAAGCACCCTTGAGAGAAAAAAAAGTGTAAGAAAAATATAGTGCATAAGGGAGAGAAAAGATTTATTTTGTTGTGATAAATAATTTATATTAAATTTTAAAAAATGTAGAATTTGTCTGAATATGAGGGGTGAGTCAAGTTATCCATTAATGAAATGGTAATATTAAAAATAATATCCAAATTTGCAAGTGGAAATAAGAGAAATAATTAGAAATTGTATCAATCTAGAAAATATAGAGAGAAAAATGTAACAGTAAGCTAAATTAATTATTCAAAATAAATATAAAGTAATAAAGACAGATATGTCAATCATTATTCAAAGAGTGAATAAATTAAACCTTTCTTTTAAAAAAGATTGTCAGGTAGGCTTAAGAGACCTAGGGAACTTTATTAAGCTTATAACCAACAAAAACAATAACAATGACTGTACTCATGAGGAAAGACATACTAAAAGAGTGAGCTAAGAAGTGATAGCCAAATCCAAGGGAAAGGAAAATATAAGTGGCAATATTTATTTTATTTTGGACCAGATGGAATGTTAATAGCAAATAACATGATTAAAATTATAAAACCATGCAAGGCACACTTTACAAATAACATAAATCATCAAACTGTATGTATAAGCAATATAGCAACCTATTATATAAAGCAAAAACTACTAGAAATGCAGTGGGATCCTAATTTTAAAAAGATGTAATAGAACAAAAAAAATGTGAGCATGAAAGATTATATTTAAAAATTATATACCAGGAACGAATGAATTAGTATGATAGCATACGAAGCTTTATTGTACAAGAAGAGATACAATATGTGTGTGCATGTGTGAATGCATGAGTATCTTTGAAATATTTTCAAAATTCAGTCATGCATCAACTGTTGTAATCCAATTCAATTAGAGATAACTTTTAATTACAGCAATTGTTGCAAGAAATGTGTTCAGCCTTGTTATGTTACACATTTATTTTATTTTATTGGGATTATATCATCAAGTATTCTTTAAAGCCATAGATAAATCTTTGTACCCTAGATCCAGGAAGGAATAAAATAATCTCTGGGGCCACAGGTATGAAGCTATCAATGTACTGAGTATTCTTTCAAAAAATATATATTCAATTATTCTGAAATTTTTGAAAGTAATAGGATTTTTAAATAAAGTCTAATTTATCAACATACTAATAGTGACCATCTTAATTGGATTAATTGAAAAGAACTGAAATTCCCAGCACTACAATGGATAAAACAGTAAATCTAGGCTATTATATGGTGTGTAAATGGAAGCGTAAGTCACTGAAAGATTCATTTATTTTGGAAAAGAAAAAAGAATGGGGGGAAATAATACTCTTGGGATATAGTGTCCAACGAGAGAAAAAGCCAATATTGCCAAGATTCCTATGTAAGGCTTAACTGTTCAAGGCATGATTAGTAAAAGCAAAGCTTGAACTGAGGGGATAAAGGTGAGTTTAGAAAAGTGAAGGAAATCCCAGGAGGACATGCAGCAAATAATTGCTGAGAACTAGAAAGCAAAGCACCAAATAAATGGTAATAAGATTATAGGCTCAAAAAATAAAGAGAAAAGATAAACTGGGGAGAGTTTAAAGAATTTGGAACAAAGAAGCTTTATTCTCATAGATGAACCTGAGAAATGTGACACCTTTTTATTGATTATTAAAAGCCAATGATTTGTACAGCCTTTATTGAAATTTGAGATTCTCTGTATTATTTTTAGAAATGTCTTGTTTTCCACAAATGATTCTAAATAAAAGGGCAGCTTACATTAACATCTAAGGATGTTTCTCTTATTTCATATAAATGAGAAGCCAATATAATTGCTTTCATGATATTGATTAAATTAACCATGAAAATGTTAACTATTCAGCTGTATTTAATTAACAATGAACTCTCCATATCCTCCAGTAAAGCTAATTGTGCTAAGTAAGAATAACAACATAAAGGAGGAAATAACGTAAGAAACATTTTAACAGCAAGTTTATAAGTCAGTAAAATCCCATAGTGACAACCAGGCCGCTCCAGCAAGTACGGACATTAGATAGTATAAAGCTGGAAATAAATGAGCATCTGATTGACCATAGTGACCCCTGTTGACTATCAGACCAGAAGCTCTCAAATGCCTCCCCAAATTTATCAATATTTTACCTTTTCTATAAATGACTTAGAGTTCTATGCAATACGGTGTAATCAAGCTTTAGTCAATAACCTTTCATCTCTTATGTGTTAACGGTCCACTGAAGTCTTATTTCTATTTAAATTGACACATTAAAGTCTATTTAAAGTTGACAAAGGAGGAAAAAGAGATAGATACAAAGATGTCATTCTTTAGTTGACCAGTGTCTCTCGTGAACCAATGTTGTGGCATTATTAATCAATTAGTAATCAAATTTAGGATGAAGACGTATGTAGATATGGCATTACCGTGCATCCATTTCTTAGATCTGTTGTTAAAATCAAGTATCACTAAGATATTTCAGCATCAAATGAATAAGTAATTTTAAAGTTCACTGTATGGCTAAGTGTTTAGACATGCTGCTTGAGAACCTAGGCATTTGGAGGCTCAATTACATTGCATACAAATTCCGCATGGGGAAGAATGCTGTTTATCTTTGTATTATTGCTTTTGGTATTTCAACTTTTTACTCCTTTTCTCTAATAGATTTACACAAGCATACCCTTTGCAAGATGACTTAGCTCCTTCTAGAGTAAAACATGGGCCACTCTTCTCTTATTGATATTAAATTCAGCTATGCTATATGTTTTCAAAAATAGAGTGCTAAAGGATATGACACAGGCAGAGGCTATAATGTTTTTCATAGTTTGGCTTGGCTTCTCATGCTTCTTTGTGCTATGAAAAGAGAATGCTAATTTCTAGTTCCAGAATGTATGATTTGTTTTCCAATGCCTGAAATAAAAGTTTCCACCCAACCAGCCTGTATGTAAGAAAGAAAATACATGTTTTTTAGCCCCTGAGATATGAGTTAAACTATGCCTCAGAAATGTGACTAGTATTCTGAATACATCTTCCAGGCTGTTTTTGGATGAACCTAACATTAACATTTGAATCAGCAGACTGAGTAAAGAAGATTGCCCTCCTGCATGTGAGTGGCCCTTATCCAAACAGTTGAAGTGCTGAATAGACAAAAAGGCTAAGGGTCCTCTTAAGAATAAGAGGAAACTCTTCTTCCTGACTGCTTTGAGCTGGGACATTGATCCTTCCTATTTGGCTTTTGAACCTGAACTGAAAGAAACATCAGCTCTTCTTGGGTCATGAGCCTGCTTACTTTTGGACTATAACTTACACCATCAACTCTTTTGGTTCTCAGGCCTTTGGACTTGGACTGGAACTATACACATTGACTCTCCATGGTCTCCAGCTGGCCAGTTGTAGACTTCAGGGTTTCTCAACCTTCATAATAATGTGAACCAAATTCTTACAATAAAGCTCTTTCTATATGTAAATCTGTTTTAGTAAGTGTTCTCTAGAGAAACAGAACCAATATTATATATATCATATGTGATACATATCACATATGATCACATAAGAGATTTGTTATAGGAATTGGCTTATGCACTTATGGAGACTGAGAAGTCCCGTGATTTGCCATCTGCAAGCTGCAGAAATGTGAAAACTGGTGGTGTAAATTCAGTTTGAGTTAAGAGCAAAATGGTATAGTCCCTTTTTTAGTCCAAAGGTCTGAAAGTGGGGAGGGGGGCCAATAATGCCCAAGAATCAGGAATGTTGATGTTCAAGGACCTTGGATGACCTGCACTAGTGAGGATGTTCTTTACTCAGGCTAATGATTCAAATACTTAGCTTTTCCAGAAACACTCTCACAGACACAACTAGAAAAAATTCTTTACCAGCTATTTGACCACCCCTTAGCCCAGTTAGGTTATCATACAGAATTATCTATCTATCTATCTATCTATCTATCTATCTATCTATCTATATATCTATCCATCTATCTATTTATGTCCTGTTGTTTCTATTTCTCTGGAGAAACCCAACTAATAGGGAGACTTTACTAACTTACAAGCTGTAGAAAAGAGTTTGGCTGGATGGTTAGGAACTTGGAAGGAAAATAATTGGAAAATTGGTGACAAGGTAATTTTGGGAAGAGATATGTGGATAGACATCTCTGAATGGGCAAAAACGCAAAAATATTTTTGTATAAATGTTCACCAAAGGGTGATCTCAGAAAAGGAATATTTTTAGTAGTCAAGTTGATAGGATGATATATTCCTTGGATATCCGTCAGTGTCTTTCCCAAGCCTCTCCTATCATTGCTCAATGAGTTCATGAATAAAGTAGCCATGATGATAAGGATCAGAGTTTTACAGAGTTCGGTTGCTACAGTGTCCAGCAATATAAATTTCCACTCATCAGGGCTGACCTGGCTAGAGCCATGGCTGAGTGCGCAATCTGCCAACAGTGGAAACCAACAATGATTTCCCTATATGGCATCATACTCCAGGGTAATAAACCAGCTATCTGGTAGTAGGTTGAGTGTATTGGACTGCCTCCACCATAGAAGGGCCAGCCTTTTGTTCTTACTGAAATAGTCTAGGTACAGATTTACTTTATCTTCATGAAATCCTTTGCCAAAACTGTCAGCTGTGGATTTACAGAACATCTTATTCATGGTTGTGGTATTCCACATTAGTTCTGATCAAGTAACTCACTTCACCACAAATGAAGTATGGTAGTAGACCCATGTTAATGGAATTCATTGATCTCACCATATTCCCCATCTTCCTGGGAGCAGCTGGCTTGATAGAACAGTGTTTTGAAGACTTAGTTACAGTACTACCTAGGTCAGATAGCAGTATCTTACCAGACAGAGGCAATGTCCTCCAGGAGGCTGTATATAAGTCAGCATCCAACCCATGATGCTATTTCTTACATAGCCAGGATTTGTGATTCTCGGAATCAAGGAGTAGAAATTAGTGTGGCACCACCTACTATTATGCCAGTGATCCACTAGCAAATTTTTGCTTCATGTCTCTGTGACCTTATTATGTTCTACTTGTGTAGAGGACAAATCTATCAAATGTTGTACTTGTCTACTTGTCTAGAGGAATCTATGTATTCCTTCCAAAGGAAGGAATGCTTCCATAAGGATACATAATAATGATTCCATCATACTGGAAGTTAAACCACCCAGCTGCTTTGGGTTCTTCATGCATTTTACTTCAATAAGCAAAAAAATAGAGATGTGAGACTGATCTCCACGCACAGTGAAGGTCATTTGAAAAGATATAAATGTTGCAGTTATGCTACCACAAGTCAAGGAATATCTGTAGCAACCAGAAGCCACACAAGACCAGGAACAGATTTCTCAATAAAACATTGGTTTTTAAGCCACCTTGTTTGTGGTAAATACTACAGAGGCTATAGGAAACTGATGTATTTATTAAAGATATTTGATTGGTTTAGCTCTTTGGTAAGTTTGTTATCTCAGAGGTTTAAAATGTATAAAATGGTACTCAATATGTACATCTAAAATATCATACATTTAAGGAATGCTATTAACTATGTTATGAAAGCATCCTTAATAGTGGTTGTTATAGATAACTGAATTTTTAAATGTATGAATCTTGAATTCAAAAGAGTTGTCTTTATTAAATCATTGGTTAATTGAATACCCATTTTTAAAGTAACATCAAGTTATCCTCTTTGTGGATAACATCCTCAAGTAACCAAAAAAAAAAAAAAAATCTAACATTCACATAAAACAGTCTACTGTTCTCTTTGCTGCAGTGGAAAGAACTTGATGCAAGATAAGACAATTGCAGAGCTATCCCTCTAGATACAGTAATGCTGCAAACACTTAGGGATTTGACACAAACCAAATTAAGCCAGATAAATCAATCTTCTACTGATTTTGAAAGAGGCATACACTCTTCTCCTTTGAATTCAGAGTTATGAGGATTAGTCATAATGAATGAGGACTGTTAAGTACAATTCATATAAAAGAACTAGGGGTAGTTAGTCAACTCACAAACAGAAAAGAGAAATAGTGCAAGCAAATCCAGATTCTATTTGAATGACTGAATTCAGGCAATCCTAAAACCTCTACTAGATCTTTATTTTTTTTTAATTATTAAATCCCTTTTATTAGTTAAATTTATTGGATTTGTTTGTGTTACTTGTAACCAAATTTCTTCACTAAACATCTAGGATGAGCATTGGATTTGTGGTTAGCAGGAATTCTATGACCTTTTTTTCCCAATGACCATGTTGTTTTCCAGACTGCAAAACGGACTATAAATCCTGCTTGCTCTGAAAAAAAAAAAAAAAAAAAAAAAAAAAAACTGAAAGTTATTTCTTGAAACCATGAGAAAAAGATATTCCAATAAGAATAAACCTACACACATACATTAAATGTGTTTCTTCACCAATTCCATGAGTTCTAACAGGCTGAAACTATGATCTGTATAAAATGAGGAGTATAAATCCTTTGTATGGTAAAAAGGGAAATTACCAGTAAAATTCTATGCTAATTTAACTCTATAATTATACAATAACTTAACAGTTTTAAGAAAAACCCTTATGTTTACATGATTTCATATAACTGTAGCCTTCCCTCTAAAACATTGATAATATGCTAAACATGTCCATTTTACAAATCTAATTTTATCTTTGCTTTTATACTGCAATTTACATATTTTCTATTCCATGAATACATTTGTTAATGTTTTCTTAAAAAGTAACATTAAGGGTTGCCTTTAGGAACCACAGATACAAGTTTAACAAGAATCATTGACTTTAATTTTTTTTCTGTCTAGATACAAAAATCAATTATTACTGTGGGCCTTAAAATGCTGCCATTATCTAAATTATTTCTGAGAAAAAATGTTAGTTTGGGATAATATATTTTGAAACTGTTTATGCTAATTAACCACAGTATATAGAAGTAATTAGTCACCTTTTAATTTTTCATCATCTTGATTGTGGAAATCTCTGGTTGGTTTGTATGCTGAACTTATGAATAAGAAGATGCTATTCCATTTGGCTCCTCTTGAAAATTTTGGGTTAAGCTATTAAATTACATAGAATGGCTTAATTTCCTAGTATATAATTAGATCACTTTAGTAAAGCTCTTCTTTGAAAAAAATATTTAATGCAATACTTTTAAATGTAATTGATCAGATATAATAGCATATTCTGAAATCTTTTCTACTCCATTAAGATAATCAGACAGAAATGTTAAGACCCCAAAGTTTGAATATCTGTGTGGCCATTAAATAATGAGATCAGCCATTAATGCTATTTTATGACTAATTAATATTTCTGAAGTTCTATAGAAATGAAAAGAAAATGTTTTTGTTGCTGTTGTTGTTGTTTTTAAACAGCTTCCTAGCTTCCTTATTTGTGGAATCAAAGTTATATTAGGAAAAGCACATTATTTAAAGACAGGTCTAAAATGTTGTTGCCTTCGTAGAGAGTTTTCAAGAATTATGTAGGTCAGTGATTTTCAACTTACTTGGAACCAATTTGACCCTATTTGGTATTGCTATTAAGATTAGTTAGACTAGATCAGAGCAACTTTTACTTTTAGGGTGATCATTACTTACTCCCACAATCTTTCTGAAAACTGTACTCAGTGCCCCTTGCATTATGAGATATTTTTAGTCTGGTTGGTGAGAATAGGCACTATTTTTAGTCTTATATGAGTGTCAGGCACTATTCCTTCTATTCCCTTGAGAAGATTGTGTCTTCAGTCTTGGGTAAATTGAGGACACACACCACAATTAGTACTTTGCCAAATAACAGAAAGGGACCTCTGCATATTTCTTGATTTCTTCTCTGTACAGCTCTCTCCTCTAACGTACCATGTCCCATAAATACTAGTCACATTGATCTTGCCAACTGTCAGCTCCATCTCCTTAACTGCCAAGCTTCATATAGGTTTCTCCTCCTGCACTATGGTCAGAACTCTATAAATACATATAATGGACTGAATGTTTGTGTCTCTCCAAAATTTGTATGTTGAAGCTCTAATCGCCAGTGTTGTGTTTAGAGATAGGGCCTATCAGGAGATGATAAAGGTAAAATGAGGTCAAAAGAACGATACCCTAATCTGATAGAGCTGGCCTCCTTATGAGAAGAGGAACTCCAGAGCTCTCTCTCCACCTTGTGAGAACACAGTGAGAAGGTGGCTGGCTATAAGCTGGGTAAAGCCCTCACCAAAAATCAAATTGGTCAGCATCTTGATCTCAGACTTTCCAGCCTCGAGAACTGTGAAAAATAAATTTCATTGTTTAAATCACCCGGTCTATCGTATTTTGTTACAGTAGCCAGAGAAAAGTAGGACAAGACACTAAGCTAGGGTAATCATAGGGCTCAATTTATTTGTTACCTCATGTCTGGGATTATTGTCCTTAATTGATTGATATCCTGTGTCTTGAAGACCATGGTTTCATATTTTTTTTCTTTAATTATTTTTAAGAAGATTACATTTGGTTACTGCTCAACCTAATTTTGGCTAGAAGCCTTAGTTTTCTTCCAGCATTTATTTGATTTGTGTTTTGTGGTATACCTTTTTCCAACCTCTACTTTTTGTCTTCATATCCTTAAGTAGTTTCTTAACTTAAGTAATTTCTTAACTACTTAAGGATATGAAGCATATAGTTAGGTCATCCCCCCCCACCAGCTCCATATAATATAATTATTAATATAATTTAATGTACTTCTATCATTTAATATCTAATTTTGGCTTAGCCTTCTATTTTTTCAATATTTCTATGTTTATTTTTTGTATCATTTGTATATATTTAATATCTCCTTTTTATTTCACTATAGTTATTATTTCATGGCTAAATCTTTTTTACATTATCTTCTTAGTGTTGCTCCAGGGAGATTATTCATCTCCAAGGTTTGAGTGTCTACCAGTGTAGACACTTTATGGTATATGTAGAAGTTCTACAATAATTAAGTCCATTTTCCCAATTCCCCATTCACCCATTGGATGATATGATTACCAAGTGTATTACACCTACTGATTTTGTAAACCCATCAGATATGCTGTAAGCTTTATTTTCATCACTTTACTTAAAATTAATTACTTTCCACTTAAACAGAAATATTGAAGTCTTACAACCATATAGGTCCTTTTATTCACACCTTGCATGTTGACATATATATTATATCTACAGACACTAAAAAGCACCAGACAATGTTAATTTTTGCTTTCAAAAGTCATAGATTATTTTTTAAATTTATAAGGAGAAAGATACTCTTTTATATTTACTCAGCATTTTACATTTCTCTTGTTCTTCATTCCTAACTTCAAACATTGTGTATGGTAACATTTACTTTCATATTGAAGATACTTCTTTTAGAGTAGGTCTGGTGGTGACACATTCTTTTAATTTTTCTTCATCTGATAATGTGCTTACTTTACTAAATATAAAATTCTGGGTTGGCAAAGTTTGTCTATTTGTTTTTCTTTCAATACTTTTAAAGATGCTTTTGCTTTCTCTTCTGGTCCAAGACTTCTGATGAAAAGTCTATGGACTTTTATTCAAGTGATTATTCCTCATGTGTAATATGTAATTTGTCTCTAGCTACTTTCTAGATTTTAATTATCTTTGTTTTCAGCAGTTTGATTATTATGTGATTTTCTTTTTTTTTTAAGATTGTATTTATTTATTTGACAAAGAAAGATCACAAGTAGGCAGAGAGGCAGGCAGAGAGAGAGGAGGAAGCAGGCTTCCCGCTGAGCAGAGAGCCCGATGAGGAGCTCGATCCCAGGATCCTGAGATCATGACCTGAGCTGAAGGCAGCGGCTTAACCCACTGAGCCACCCAGGCGCCCCAATGTGATTTTCTTTAAATGTAGTCTGCTTTAGGGGACCCTGCTTCCCCCTCTCTCTCTGCCTGCCTCTCTACCTACTTGTGATCTTTGTCAAATAAATAAATAAAATCTTTTTAAAAATGTAGTCTGTTTTAGAATAACTGAATAACTGAACTTCTTAAATTAGTAGATCTACATATTTAACAAATTTGAGGGATATTAAGCCATTATTTCTTTTTTTTTTCTTTTTCTTTTATTTCTCTTTCTGCACACTTTTCCATGTATTTTTATTATCCTTCTTTTCTTCTGGAACTTTAGTGACATGAATGGTAGTTCTTTTTTCTTTTTTTTTTTTTAATTGTATCTCAAGTCTCTGAGATTCTGTACTTCTTTAGCCTTTTCTTCTCTTTGCTCTTTTTATTTCATAGTTGATCACTTCAAATAATCTAATCTCAAGCTTAAGTTTTTCCTCCATTATTGCTATTTTGCTCTTGAGCCTGTGCTGTGAATTTTTTATTTCAGACCTTTCATTTCTGAAATTTCCATGTGATTCCTTTTTTATAGTTTAATTTGTCTGCTGAAAACTTTTATTTTTTCATTCATTTCAAGTGTAGTTGAACGTAGTTATATCATTGAACATAGTTATAATAACATCATTGAACATAGTTATATAACATCATTGAACATAGTTATAATAACAACTTTAGTGACTTCATTTGGTAAATCCAGTATCTGGGTCATTTTAGATTGGCATCTGTTGATTGTCTTCTTCCTTGAGAATTAGTGTCATTTCTCTGGGTGTTGGTATATTAAGTCATTCTGACTCTTATATTGAATATAAACTCTTGATCCCATTAAAATACTCTATTGGATACATTAAATGTTAATAAAAAAATTAAAAAAACAATACTCTACTGGAGCGGCAAACAAACTTCATATGTAAAGAACTAGAAAGTAAATACTTTACTTTGCATGCAATATGATATCTATTGTATATCTATTGTGACAAATCAATCCTGCCATTGTACTTCAAAAATAGCCACAGATGCTATATTATGAAAAGTATGTCTGTGGTCCAATAAAACTATTTACTAGAGTAGTCAGGAGCTGGACTTGGCCTGTGAGCTTTAGTTTGTCAACAATTTGCTTTTGATAATGTGAATGTATTTGTTTCAGCAGGCATTCAATCCCAGTTAAGTTCAGACCACAAATTCTCTCTTGCCTTCTGTGGTTGGTAGTCTTAATATCAGTTCAGCTGTCAAAAATCTCATTCTGGTGTTTGGGTCTTTCCCTCATATGTTAACACCTAGGAGTTACTCCAAATTTGGGGTGGTTGCCTAAATTTTAGTCTATCTCTCAAAGCTTTTGCTGTACTTTGTGTCTTCCCAGTGCATGTACAAAAGTTTAACAGTTTGGTACAAATGTAAACAGGTTTAGTTCTCTCAGACTTTGATGCTTTGGGTCTGTCCTTTTCACATACAGCACAGAGGTAACCCTGAGACTTGTGCAGGTGTCTATACTCATTTACGGAAATAGGAATTTTATTTATTTATTTGAGAGAGAGTGAGAGTGAGCACAAGCAGGGGGAACAGCAGAGAGAAAGGGAAAGGCAGGCTCCTTGCTAAGCAGGGAACCCAACATGGGATTCTATCCCAGAACCCTGGGATCATGACTTGAGCCAAAGGCAGATGCTTAACCGATTGAGCCACCCAGGCACCCCGTATCCTCCAGCTCTTATCTCTTTAGGATTTCCATAATTTCTGGCTAAAGACTTTTTTCCTAGACCTTTGGCCCTAAAACATTTTGTTTTTAAGCTTTAGCTGCCTGTGCTATGACCACTATGGCAAAACTTTTTAATTAAGGCCTATCTAAACTTCAGACAAATCTTCAAGAGAAAGGAGGGGGAAAATAGGAAACTCATCCCTCTTACATGTTGCATATCCAGGTTTAACTCCCCTCTACAACCCATCTCTTCTCTTTACCTTTTCTATTACCTTACAGAGTTGCTTTCTGTGTTTTTTATGGAGTTTTTAGATGATACTAGATTATAGTATGCTTACTATATCTTTGCTTATGCAAAGTTTTGTATGGAGTTTTAGGTGATACTAGATTGTAGTATGCTTACTATATCTTTGCTTATGCAAGCAAACAAATTGAATTTTAAAAACTTAAGCCTAGACTCCTAATTAGCACTTCCACTGCAGGTAACAAAATGTGTTAACCCAAAACTTTCAGACTCATATTTTCTGTTATGTGTCAAGGCCTCCTTATTTCCAATTGTGAAGAATTTGATTAAACCAAGGAGATAGCTTGAACACAGCCACAATGACAGGAACCAATTTAGTGGGACAATAATTTTAGGGAAGATATGGAATAATACAGGGAACCCTAGGTGCACCAAAATAATTCACAGAATGAAAACAACCCTAAAAAAGAATCATCTGACTTTGGAAGTTATATAGGAAGTTATATGCTTTTTAGTTGCATAATTATAGATGTCAGACAAGCACACAGAAAAGTACGCAATCAATTAATAAAAGCTAGTGTTAAAAACAAATGATTGGCGGGCACCTGGGTGGCTCAGTCAGTTAAGCCTCCAATTCCTTTTATTTTTTTTCTTTTTGGTGTTCCAGAATTCTTTGTTTATGCACCATACCCAGTGCTCCATGCAATGTGTTCCCTCCATAATACCCACCTTCAGAATCACCCAATCCCCCACCCTCCTCCCCTCCAAAACCCTCAGTTTGTTTCTCAGAGACCATAGTTTCTCATGGTTCATCTCCCCCCTCCAATTTCCCCCGACTCACATCTCCTCTCCATCTGCCCATGTCTTTCGTGTTATTCCTTATAGGCATCCAACTCTTGATTTAGGCTCAGGTCATGATCTTGGGGTCATGGGATCAAGCCCCACAGTAGGCTCCATGCTGAGCATGGACCCTGCTGGGGAATCTTTCTCTTCCTATCCTTCTGCTCCTCCTTCCTCTCTCCTCCCCTCTGCCCACTGGCCCACACATGCTCTCTCTCTCCCTTAAAACAACCACACACACACACACACACACACACACACACACACACACACAATTGGTGACAGGATTAAAGTGGAGGGACTATTTAATCCTAAAAGAGAATTGAAAAAATATTCTCTCAATAAATATGAAACCACTAGGAAAGGGAACAGATGAGACATATAAAATTTGTCCTAAATCACTCTGGTTATTTGTAATTAAGAGGTTCTTTTTAGTAGGTATCATGTGCCTTCATATATTGAAATCCAAGTGAGAGCTGTGCACAGTTTGTCCTATTACTGTATTACCAGGTAGCATGTATAACAATAAAACTTCCTTACTTTCTTAAGAGGCTTAAAGAGAAATAAAATTAGAAGAGGATATCATAATCTAGGGAGAAGATAATAAAGACTCTACTTAAAACAATAATAATGTGTAAAGGTAGCAAGTTTGGGAAATTAAAAAACAATATAAAATTAATTTTATTTCTTATATCACCAACAAACATGGGATTTTGAAATTATAAAACTATAATTTATAAGGCATCCAAAATAAAACCATACATACACAAAATACTTAAGAAAAAAATGAACAAAATATGTGTCAGACCTGTACACTGAAAGTTTCTAAACATTTTTGAGTAAGATTAAATAAGCAGAAAGATTTACTATGCTCATTAACCAAAAGACTCAATATTATTAATATGTAATTTTCTCTACATTGGTGTGTAGAGATTTAATCCAATCCAAGTCAAAATCTCTGGAGGGTTTTTTTTTTTTTATCCTCTGGAAATTTAGAAGCATGATCTAAAATTTGTATGTAAGTGCATAGGAGAACCTAGATTCTCCAAAATGATTTAAAGAAAGAACAGGTGCAGTGCCTGGGTGGCTCAGTGGGTTAGGGCCTCTGCCTTCTGCTCAGGTCATGATCTCGGGGTCCTGGGATTGAGCCCCGGGTTGGGCTCTCTGCTCAGTGGAGAGCCTGCTTCCTCCCCTCTCTCTCTCTGCCTGCTTGTGATTTCTGTCAAATAAATAAATAAAATCTTTTAAGAAAAGAGAGAAAGAAAGAACAAAATGAGACTTATACTATGTGATTACAAGAGAATTATCATCTGCAGTAATGGAGACAGGGTTCTACTGGTATAAGAATAAACATAGAGATGAATGGAACTTGAGGTACATACTATATATGTTTTCATTAGACACCTAAAATATTTTCTTGAAGCATGGTGTGTGTGTGTGTGTGTGTGTGTGTGTGTGTCTTGAGAATTCAAGTATGGTGCAACATCAAAGAGAACAACTCATATAATTTGCCACATTTGTAAACTAGAAAAATTGTTATTATCTTTGCATGTACATAAAAAACATATGAGATAGTTCAAAACCCAAATGTAATATAAAAACTCTTTTAAAAATCTAAAAACAGATGGAGAGTTCCTCAGTTATGTAAATGCTATCTACCAAAAAGTACATAAAATATCATATCTGATGATCAAATGTTTCACCTAAAATCAGGAAAATGAAATGGATACCTACTTAAAATTATAATATAATGGTAGTAAGGACCAAAACACCCAGGCATACATCACACTTCAGTTTCAGTCTTAATATTTGGCCCAAATTTTCCATTAACTTTCAGAGCTAGTATGGAAAAAGTCCAACTAGCCAAATGCATATGTCACCATCATTTCCAGCCTCCTTAAAGTGTTTCAAAAATTTACCTCTCATTCTTCCATAGTGATGATTCTGAAATTAGTATCATGTCTTGAAACTTGAGGTGTAGAT
The DNA here is from genome assembly GCA_003697995.1 of Taxidea taxus jeffersonii. NCBI lineage: Eukaryota > Metazoa > Chordata > Mammalia > Carnivora > Mustelidae > Taxidea > Taxidea taxus. The sequence continues at coordinate 12,864 of RCUC01169254.1, read as the reverse complement.
TGAAATTCAGAAGGAAATTTGTTGTTTGGAGTCTCCCAACAATCCCACTTCCTGGTACTCACTGTAAAATCCTCTCCCTTTGTATGTGGGCTGAAACTAGTTACTTGCTTCCTATAAGTAGAATATGGTAAAACTGATGGATACTGGCCAGAATTAGTTTGTAAAGACAGTGACTTCCATCTTGCTTATACTCTCTCCTGCCCTCTCACTTGAACAAGCTGCCAACTCATGAACTTCTCCATGGAGGAACATGCGTGGCAGGAATCTGAAGGTTATCTTCAGCTAGCAGCTAGCATAGAATTGGAACTCTGTTAGACTGCCAGTAAGGAGCACAATCCAGCCGACTACAGTGAGTGTAGAACGGTGAGTATGGGAGTGATTTTTCCCCGGTGTGCCCTCCAGGTAACTGACTGCAGCATAGTAGCCACCTTGATTGCAATCCCTGAGAAATGCTAAAAGGCAATGCTGAGAGGCTCCAGATAAGCCAGGCTGTATAGGTTGCTGAGCTGTAAAACTGGGAGATAATACATGTCATTCTAAGCTGGTAATATATACTCAGCATACTATATATATATATATATCCTCAGCATACTATACTCATGCATATATACTCCACATACTATACTCATGAATACTATACTCAGCATACTATAATGGAAGAAACTATCCCTGTGTCCTGATCACAGTTTTGGGATGTGAATTGGCTTTATCCTCTTTATTATTCTGTGGGGAAAAGTTCTGCTTTGGGCAGAGACATGTCTTGTGTTTCTTTTCTTTTTTTTTTTTTTTTTTTTTGGTGTAGTTTTAATTAATTAATTAATTTGAGGGGGGGTTGCAGAGGGAGAGGGCAAGAGAGACTCCTGAAGCAGACTCTTCACTGAACATGGAGCCTGACAAGAGGCTCAATCCCAGGATCCTGAGATCTTGACCTTAGCCAAAATCAAGAATTGGTTGCTTAGGAACTGAGCCACACAGCTGCCCCTTATATTTTCTCTTTATTTCAGTTAAAATATTAAGACTATACCTAAACTATGAAAGACAGAAATTATGTAATAATTGTGATTATGTAATTTTGCTTTGGAAGTTTCCTTTTTTATTTTTTTCTAGCAAATTATCAACATTTTCTGTGACTGGAGGCTGTATAGCAGTTTTCTATACAGTTTCTAGCAAATTATCAACATTTTCTGTGACTGGAGGCTGTATAGCAGTTTTCAGAACTTGCTCTGTGGATCTTTCATGTTCTGTATTGATGCTTCACATGTTTATAAAATGCTATATTCCTTTAATATTTACTACCTTAGCATATTAAATACATATATTTTTTGCCTAATAACATGTGAGAGAGAACAGACTTGATATAAAAAGCTCATTGTTTTCTTGTCAGGAACACTGTTAACACATTTTTTTAGGTGGCAACCTGCTATGCAAATAGAATCAGTAGCATTTTATATCTAATGCAGTTGATGATTTAACAAATGCTGAGAATATGTGAAACGTTTTCAAGTAAACTAATGAAGTATGAATATTGTGAAGCTCTCCATTTTGCTTATTTGATGTAACATTTTAGATAGGCAAATACAAGGAAGATTTATTTCTTTGTAGAACTTTTGACAAAAGGAGTTTTCAAGTCTTTACGCTCATTTTTAACACACCATTAAATAAACTGGCAAAAATATATAGTGACATCTGTACTCAGAGTACAAAAACAAAAATAAGAGAAAGGATTAGTTCTAAATGCAAATTAGAAGTTATTGTACATTCCCTGGATAAGTGCTAGGTCATGAGAAGGTGACCACATCTTTCTAAACAGTAGCTATTAATGTTGCACAGATTCTCAATTTTGTGAAATTATGGTTTATGAATATAAGCTTTTTAATTCTTTCAATATATACTGTGATCTACAGAATTTGCCAAAATCCTTTGGCTCCTGGTCCAGTGAAGCACAATGTCAAGGACATAAAGAATTTCCTTCTTTCTTTTCTTCTTTTTTTCTTTTTTCTTTTTTAATTTTATTTATTTGTTTGACAGACGGAGATCACAAGCAGGCAGAGAGAGAGGAAGGGAAGCAGGCTCCCTGCCAAGCAGAGAGCCCGATGTGGGGCTCGATCCCAGGACCCTGGGATCATGACCTGGGCTGAAGGCAGAGGCTTAACCCACTGAGCCACCCAGGCGCCCCTTTCTTTTCTTTTTTAAATAATTAAAAAATTCCATTTCTCAAATATTTCTCATATTTAACATGAGAGGACCATGTTTTTTACTTTAATGGCATTGATATAATTAGACATAAAAAATTTGAGTTGGACATTTCAAAATAATGAATTTAGAATTTTTTAGTATTATATTTGACAGAAAGTCAAGACATATTTTTAGATACCAATGTTGTAGAGTTTCGTATGGCTTATGCAATAACTTTTCCAATGATATCTAAGTTATGTGTATAAAAATCCAGGAAGCATAACATAAAAATACAGCTGTGCATTCTCACCAACTTACACTTTGAACCCTGCCCAAAACCCGCCCAGAAGTAACCTCCATTTTGAATTTAAAGTTTATCCTTTCTTTCTTTTTTTTAAAAGTAATGCCATATATGTATGAATTTATAAAAATATTATTTATGTTTGTTTGGTTTTGAGCTTTCTAAAAATGATATTTTTCTCTTTCTTACATTATATTTCTAAAATTTATTTTCTTGATAATGGTGCTTTGTCCCATCAGTATCTGTTATGTTGTATTATATGTATGTACCATAATTTTTCCGTACTTCTATGAACCCATGCTTTGAATGTTTCCAATTTTTGTATTACAAGTAATAACACTACAAATAATGTTGCTATTTTCAGCTCTGCCTGTACTTGGCACATACAAAAATATTTCTCTACCTTATGTAGCTGAGATAGAAATTGCTGTGCCCTAGGTTATACATGTGTCTAATTTTATCAGACAAGTTCAGATTATTTCCCAAAATGGTTATGCCAATTACACTCTCACCATCCATGCTTGAGGTTTCTGTTTTGTCGCTTCTTTGCCTTTACTTTGGTTTTGGCCTAACTGGTGATTCTAAAATATCTATTTTGTTAATGACTAATTAACAAAATACTTTCTATTGTATTTAATATTTATATATTAATATTTAAATTTCTATTGTATCTAATTTGACTAATTAACAAAAAACTTTCTATTTTGTTAATGACTAATGAAGTATAGTATATTTTCATAGGTTTGTTTGCCACTTTCATTTCTTCTGAAATGAAATAGCTGTTTCAGAAGAAGTGAAATAGCTGTTTTTATCTATTGCCTGTGCTGTGTATTGTCTTTTAGTTTATCTTGTACAGAATTAAAAACAATTATGAAATTAAATATTTTTGTCAAATAATAAGTATACACTCAGAAAATGATTTGGTGTGGCTTCAAAACTGAACATTTTAAAGTTGAGAGTGCTATAACTTTGAAAAAGTTTTTTTCAAAATTATTTTTATGTTTATGTGAATAATGTAGTGATTTCTAGGAAGACTTAATAGATAGCATTCCTCACATTTTTGTAAAGGATGGTATTTTAAGTATTGTAAAGGATAATATTTTAGGTATTGCATACAAAATATGTATATATGAAAATGTTTTGAGAAATTTATAGTAAAATGTAAGTCTTGGTATTCATTTACTCTAAAATTTGAAAGCATGGGCTACTGTCAGTGGATAACTGTACCCTGAAAGCAGAATGCCAAACTGTTGCATTATCAGCTGAAAGCTCAATTAGAGAAAATCTATAAGCTCCGTTTCCAAGTTAGTTCTTTCAGTCCTAGCAGTCTATAATCCACAGTGATAGCAGTGTCTTGTCCTAGAGGCCACATTCCTTGGCTGTGTTGACAAGAATTACACCCTGGAGTCAGCATCTGTTCCAGAGGCTTGCTACAAAGGCTCAAGCTTAATCCTAGATAAGGTATGAAATCAAAGTAATTCTGAGACTCCTACGATGGAGAAACATTATCGTAATGAACACTAAACTAGTGTTTATAATCCCATCATGAAGTCTTACAGCTAAGTGTCTGGAAGACAGTCCATATTACAGCAAGGTTGGTGCAGGTGTTTGTCTCTTTAAGATGTGATTTACAGCCCCAAGTACCTTTTAAATTGTTAAGTTAGTTTCTAAAACAACCCTGGTAATTACTGACTTAAGCCATGAGCAGGCTGTGTACAGAGTCACCCACACCTCCTGTGTACTTTGTGTTTTGCAGAGCACTCATTGTGGTGCCAGGAAGTCTGTCCTGCAAACACAGCTAGGCAATATCATTTGATTCAGAGGACCCACCATTCCCCCCAGGATATTAGTGTGGTAGAAAACAGGCATCTTTATAAAATACATCAATTCCTCTCTGGAAACTAACTCTTTCTGTATTTCCTCAATAATAAATATGTGGTTAAGAAGCCACTTTCTTGGGACGCCTGGGTGGCTCAGTCAGTTAAGCATCTGCCTTAGGCTCAGGTCATGATCCCAGGGTCTGGTGTTGAGCCCCACGTTGGACTCCTTGCTCAGTGGGGAGCTTGCTTCTCCCTCTGCCTGCCCTAGCCCCAGCTTGTGCTCTCAGTCCCTCTCTCTGTCAAATAAATAAAGTGTTTAAAAAAAAAAAAAAGGGAAAAAGAAGCCACTTTTTTGTGGCACCTGGGGGGCTCATTTAGCTAAGCGTCTGCCTTCAGCTTAGGTCACGATCCCAGGGTCTGGGGTTGAGCCCTATGTTGGACTCCTTGCTCATCAGGAGGCTTGCTTCTTCTGCCTGCCCCACCACCAGCTTGTGCTCTCAGTCTCTCTCTCTGTCAAATAAATAAAGTGTTAAAAAAAAGGGGGAGGAGGGGGAGAATAAGCCACTCTCTTTTTGGGAGGCATAGCTATTTAATGTGAACTTAGGAATTCTGCCCTGGACATGGCTTTATCATGGATATGATGACAGAGAGAAAAAAAACAAAACAAAAAACTGATCTCTTGGGTGAGAAATACCTTACTTGGAAGACAGTCTCACACCCATGGATCACAAGGAATGTTGCCCTGGAAGTGACTTTATGTCCTTGTAATAGAGATTTCAGACTTGGAGCTAGGTCACAGAATGATGTCATTTTTGCTTGGGAAGCAGGTCTTCCCCATTTTTGCCTCATTGACCTGAAAGACGACATAAACTTTCTTATTTTCTTTTTCTGTTGTCAAATAATTTCAGTCCTCGTTCTGTGTTCTCATAAGAAGAAAAATTTATCAAGCATTTTGCTAATTTTGCTGACAAATCACACCCAGGGGTAAATAACATTTATTGTAAGTGCTAGTTTCTTATTTTAACTAAATAAACTCATCTTTACAATTAAATATTTGTATTATCATGCCAGAGATGCTTGGAGGCCATTTAAGGGAAGTTATTATATTCTCATGTCATTTTTAGTGTTATCAAAAGAATTAGATTACTTATAAACTATTTTACTTGTAGCTAAAAACTATTTAGCTGTACTGTGCTAGAGAATAGGGGATTAAATATGCTGCTAATCACTTATGTTACCTACCAAATTGAGAAAATAAAGCAAAGAATGTCACAGAAAAAAAACGATTATGTGTGCTTGGAGTTAACTATAAATTGAGAATTCCTAAGGTAGAAAGGAATGACCCTGGTGAGGGACTATTAATGGATATAGAGTTTTTGAGGAGATGATGTTGAAAATGTTCAAAAATTGATTATGATGGTTGGTTGCACACTCTATTAATGTATGAAAATTCATTGAATTTTATACTTTAAAAGAGCTAATTACATGGCATATAAATTATATCTCAATTTTATGCAAACATTCTGTTCTACTTTAATACTCTTACTATTGGGAAATACAACAGTGGAAACTACAGTAAGACAGCAATAATATAAACAACAAAAAACACCTTCTCCTTGGCATACTACCTACTTTCTTGGTACTATACAATCTAAAGGAAAAGAAATACCACCAGAATAATTAATAGTGCCTTGTAAAAAATACAATCTTATTAGAGGAATAGGGATTATTTGAAGATATTAGGATATTTTTAAGTAAATGCGTTTGTTGTCTTCAAATGATAAAAGCCCAGATCATAATGATCTGTATTGCTAAATAATCATTTTCTTATTAAAACATCATTAATATTTTTATGACAAAAATATTCAAGTCTCAAGTGCTAAATAATTTTCCCAAATACATATAGCTTATATGTAGTAAAATGTAGAATAAATGGAAAAGACATTATTTCTATGATAAATCTGTGACCATTAAAATGAATTTTTTTTTCTGGATAAAACAAGTAGTATAGTGAAATACAGATTAAAATAAGACTGCATAAAAATGATCATATAAACCCTCCCCATATTGCATAAATATAAGAAGACTTCAAATGTGCAATTTCCCTTTGTACCTGTGGGGATATTTTCACAGGTTTGTTTTTTTTTCAAATTAATTATCTTGCATTTAGAATTATACATTCTATTACTAAGGGCCTGTTTATAACATTATATATGTTTTAGATATAAAATATTAAAATAGTACTTATTTTGTATATTTCCCCCATGTTTAACTGAACAATTTTCATTATAATAATAGTTATAAAAGGAATTATAAAAAGAGATCATGTGCATTCTAATTCTGCATGAAAAAAATGTGTGTGGGATCAAGAAAAGTTGAATCTGGTTGAGTCTTTTATCTATTCTAATTATTCTATTTCTGATGGGCCCACTCATTCTTAAATAATCAACTATCTCATATATGCCTTTGTACATTGATCACACTATGCTTTCTGCAAGGAATGTTCTTCCACCCTCTATCCTTCTGTCTGAATCAATATTCTTCGAAAAGTCAAGAACTCAGGGGTGGATATGTGCAACTAGCCAACGCTGACTAATAACTACTGCATGGTGGCATGGTGAATTCACAAAGTCACAGAAAACAGGGAAACCGAGAAAATGATTTAATGTCTCAACGAAGCCCAACTGCAGGATTGTGGCTTCATTAAGTCAGTTCCATGCATGACTGAAGGTGCAAGACCAGGGACATTTATAAAAAGTAAGGAAGGAAGATGGTCTTTAATGAGAAAAAGTTCTGGACTAAGGGGGCCAAAGTGTCTAAGACATCTTAAAATGGCATGTCAAAGTATAACAGACCATCTTCTTATGGGCCACAAATGCTTTTGAAATACTTACATTTCTTTCAAATAACTTGCCTACTACTGTCAATCCATCTTCTGTTTTGTTCAATTTTCTCACATCTATTTTTATTTTTCCTGGAGAATCCAACTCTTCTCCTACCTCAGCTTAAGTCATTGATACATTGTACCTTTTTTTTTAGTTGACAATGTATATGTTGCTTATTTCTTTTTGGACGTAAGGTAGAATTAGGGGAAAAGTTGACGTAGAAATTTAGAAAAGTCAGAAATGCAACTAAACATTTAGTCAGTTTTTAGAAGAAAAATTTACAACTAACTAATGAAAATATTATCACTGTAAAACATATTGTGAAATTTAAATATATTATGTTAGATTATTTTCCTACACAATCACCTATTCTTCTTTGTATATTAACCACTGAAGTTACAGCAATTTACATTTAGATTCAAATAGTAATGTAGAGAGATTATTTTTTTAAAGATGTATTTATTTATTTGACAGACAGAGATCACAAGTAGGCGGAGAGGCAGGCAGAGAGAGAGGAGGAAGCAGGCTCCCCGCAGCAGAGAGCCCGACGTGGGGCTCGATCCCAGGACCCTGAGAACATGACCCGAGCCGAAGGCAGCGGCTTAATCCACTGTGGCTTAATCCACTGAGCCACCCAGGTGCCCCGAGATATTTTATTTTTATTTTATTCTTTGGTATCCCTAGCCTCTTATGAAGAATTTGAGAATGCATTTTTGCTTTTAGACACAACTTAATTTATCCTTTAAAAATAAATAAATTTCTAATTTTGGAAGAAACCAAGCACGTGCTTTATGAAAACCAAGAATCTTTTTACACTCTTTTCCACAAATTAATTTATTTTCTTAAAGATTTTATTTATATATTTGAGAGAGAGACAGTGAGAGAGAACATGAGAGGGGAGAAGGTCAGAGGGAGAAGCAGACTCCCTGTGGAGCTGGGAGCCCAATGCAGTACTCAATCTCAGGACTCTGGGATCATGACCTGAGCCGAAGGCAGTTGCTTAACCAACTGAGCCACCAAGGGACCCTCTTTTTCACAAATTTAAATTCACATACAGATACTGTGGATCATAAATATATATCAGTTAGACCTTGACTTTTAATTTTTGCCTTGAAAATAATTATTTTTAAAAAATAGGATCAATAGCAATTTTTAGGATCCTCAAGCACAAAAAAAACTAGGTGAGTGAAAGAGAAATTCCTCACCAAGTTGATGATTCATATATCTCATCACAAAATAAAGCATTTCTTTCTAGATGCAGTAGATGTTTTCTTGTGATTAAGGTTAATGACATATCTCATTGCTATTCAAAATCCCACTGAGAGACAATTTCAGAGCAAACTACCAGTAGGAAACAGCTACCAATATTTAATGGAGTACCACAATGGAAAATTGAAAACTGCGGTGTGCTGGTCCTACAGGAATCCTGGTTTGCGTTAGCAGAGCCAAGGACTTCAGCCTTTTACCTCATGTAAACATACATGACCTCAGAGATAAGAAATCAGGGAGAAGGAGGGGAGGAAAGTCTGAACAAATAAGGAGATACACAATGTGAAAAGCAGCTAGGTATTACTGTGTTCTATTAAAAAACTATTTGGTTCCCAGGAAAATATCTTAGGAAATTATTTGTGATGATTTGTCTCTAATGGAAAAGAACTAGAGTGTAGGTATTGTTAAGAGCAACTGACATCCATTTTCAAGGCAAATTGAAAGACCTGGTGTTGTGTTGACAAAAAGGTATGGAACCTACAACTGCTACATGCTGCTATATAATAAAGGAGTTTTGATAAAGAAATTTACTCAGGCTTAAATTTTCTTACTCCAGTCTACAGGAGGTTTAAAATAAAAATCAAATTATGATTAAGAAGTTAAATGTAGAGACATGCTAAACCACAATTTACTTAGTCCCCCAAAGATTGTTCTGAATCTAAAGAGTGGTAAAAGCCTACTTACTTTACTCTCAGAAAACTAAATACTCTCCATTAAATTGTCTTTTCCACTTGTCTTATACAGGGTGACTGTCACTATGGCAAGGGAGAGAGGGATGTGGTTCTCACAGTGCTGTAAAATCTAATGAGTTAACATTTGTGGAGGCATTGAGACCCACATTACATGTGGACCTCAAAATCAACCCTTTCCTCTATTTTTCATTTGACGGATCCCATCTGCCATTTTGTGAGGATAGTGAAGAGCCTTATGGAGAGGCCCACATGGGGAACAGCTAAGGCATTTTTCCAATAGTCATATGAATGACACAGCAAAGACGTGGATTCTCCATTGCCAGTCAAGCTTTTGGGTGACTACAGCCCAAGCTGATATCTTGACTGCAAACTTTGAAAGAATGGAGCCAGAGTTGTCCAGCTAAGCCATTTCCAAGTTCCTGATCCATTCAAACTATGAAATATTAAATGCTTGTGTTTACAAGCCCCTAAGTTCCAGACTATTCTTGGACACAACAATAGATAACTAATAAAACACAAATAACATTGAAGATGTAATGATTTACTGTGAAAGGAAAAACAATAGAAGGATATCATTCAAAAAAGAAACATGCATTGTAGAGAGAAAAACAAAACAAAGATAATTTCCAAAGCTACAAAGTTAAAGGTTAATCTTAGCTCCTTAGTAATGAGGGCCAAAATTGTGTATATTTTTAGAATTATCTATATATTCATATATGTATTAAATTATGCATGATCATTGTTCTGAATAGAGATCCATGCCTTATTACAAGCCTATTCTTTTCTTCATAATTTTTCAAGTTTGGTAAGTCCTGTATGTATTATTTTATCTAGATACCCAAAGTTATAAGCTCCATTAAAATAAATATTCTGATATTCATATAAGTAAGCCCATTTAAGGAATATTCTTTACATAACTGAGTACTGGATATTTTACTAGTCAAATAGCCTCACAAAGTTGAAAGAGTCAAAGCAATGTATATATATTCAAATTAATTTTATTACTAAGTATTTCCTTTCTCTTTCTCTGTCTAAATAATATTTTTAAGAAACTTATTTTTATGATTTTCTCTTTTATAGGAGAAATGTGAAACAAGGTTATGACTTTTGCCATTGATTTCCCATTACTCTAAGCTAAAGGGAAAAAAAAGTGTCTACTAGAGTTGTGTTTTGTTAGATTTTACATGCAACATGTATGTGTATCAGTGTGGGTGTGTCTCTCTGATGGTTTGTTCATGTCTTACCCAAGGACTGTTTTTACACTTTTCCTAATTCTAATAATTTTCTAAAAGAAATCTTATTTATTTGAATAAAATTTTGAACATCTATTATGTGCCAATTCTCGAGGATAAATGGTAAATTAAAAACTACAGTCACTGCTCTTATAAAGCATACAGTCTACTGAAGAAGTCAGAGGAATAAAATACACAAAACCATAAATAAAGCAAGAAAATTCAGTAACTGGGGGGGGGGTGCTTAATTGGACCTACCTTCCTAGCATTCTCACAAAAAGCATCCCCAAGCATGTGAGACTTGAGCTGAGATCTGGAGGATAGAATGAGTGGACACTGAGAATAATAAGAGTGGAGCTGAGACAATTCGATCTATGAAAACTGCTTATAGAATAGATAGTGTAGGAGAGGAATGGGAAGGCCAGGATGGCTTGATCATACTTATCAGGAAGCATGTTGACTAGAAATGAGGTCGGCAAGGGTGACATGGTGAGATGGTGAGTAGTAAGGTCTCATTTTATGTATAATGGGAATTCTTGAAGCATTTAGTATAGTTGTGATGTAAATTATGTAATGTAGGTCTTATGTTTACAAAGTTAACTGGTTAAAACAGAGATAGAGAATGCAAATAGGAAAGAATAGAGAATGAGATGTATCCGAATGAGAGAAAATGGTTATTTAGGGGATGATAATTACACTGGTGATGGATAGAAGCCTGAGAGACATTCTTAAATAATATTGGCAAGATCAGTGATTTTATTAATTAAAGGAGAGAAAGAAGGCTGACTCTCTTAGGTTTCTTAATACAGTTTCTGAGTGTGTAGTTGTCAATATTTAATTAAACTAGGAGAATATGATGATTATTGCTTAGTAAATACATTGGAATTGGTTTAGGAAAGCAAAGATGATCCTTGAAATTTAAAATGTTGTCACTCCTACCCTAAAGTTTTGCATACAACTATGTTCTCGGTATCGTATCCATGTTAAAACACTTCCCTGGGGATGCCTGGGTGGCTCAGTTGGTTAAGCAGCTGCCTTCGGCTCAGGTCATGATCCCAGCGTCCTGGGATCGAGTCCCACATCGGGCTCCTTGCTCCTCTGGGAGCCTGCTTCTCCCTCTGCCTCTGCCTACCACCTGTCTGCCTGTGCTTGCTCTCTCTCTCTCTAACAAATAAATAAATAAAATCTTTAAAAAAAAATAAAACACTTTCCTGTAGATTTTATTTGTATCTGTCTTTTGATTTTTGGCCAATTTCTCTAAATTAGTCAAATACTCTGGAATCTACATATTCTGTAGTACTTTGAGAACCCTGAAAAAGTTCTCTTTCACTCAATTGCAATATCAATATAAGTTCAGTACAATTGTCACAAAACTCTCTGGCTACTTGTAACCCAAAGTCAAAAATTGCATATAAAACTGTAATATATTAACATCGATTTTGAAAGATTGAAGAAAAAGAAAAGAAAGAGAGAAAGAGGTAAAATCAGAGTTCCTGTTGTTTTTTTTGTTGTGCTCATAAATAAAACGTCCCATTCATAATCCAGTGCAATCTGATAAAGAGCTTATCCAAGATCATTTACAATGTGAGACTACCATTCTAGAATCTCCACCTGGTAAGACAGCCATCACTTGACAGTTGGAGCATTTTATAATAGTCTATGCAAAATAAGGTGATAAGAAGCCATTTATTTCTTAATAGTCATTCTTATTCCAGTCCATTTTCCTGCTAAATATGCTTTCTTGGCACTCAGGGATCCCAGGTGTTATTAATGAATTTGTGTGAAATTCTCACCTTTCTGCACACTTGACTATGACCACTAATGTAATACAAGTCATCAGTTGCCCAAGATGTTCAGTGAGATGCAAAATATATAGAAAAACAGTTGGCAATATATATTGTGTTCCTAATAAAATTTGCCTAACCCCTGTTAGCCATATGTACTGCATTTTAACTGTCTACTTTTGCAAATATTATGGCTCACTGTAGTCTCTATTAGAAGTTATTTATATTGGTTATATGGTCCACTTGCAGTATTAGTTACAAAGGTAATTAGTGAATTGAATGGTAGGATATACATTTTAGAATGAAGTTGCTAGTAATCTTTTATTATCAAAATATTAGTTATATAATTATACTGAAAAATAGTAAAAATAGAATTTTTTGTTAAATTAGCTTTAGCAACTGGTAATGTCTACCTATTTCATGAGCCAATCACATCTCAGTTTCTTGGGGGGTTTTTTGGATTTTTTTTTTTTACTACACTTTCTTGGTCTAGGTTATTTACTACTAGCATGTAATATCATGTTTTTTGTGTTTTTTTTCTTTTTTTTTTAAATATTTATTTGACAGACAGAGATCACAGGTAGGCAGAGAGGCAGGCGGGGCGGTGGCGGGGGAGAAGCAGGCTCCCCGCCGAGCAGAGAGCCCGATGCAGGGCTCGATCCCAGGAGCCTGGGATCATGACCCGAGCTGAAGGCAGAGGCTTTAA
>RCUC01169253.1:0-51473 GCA_003697995.1 Taxidea taxus jeffersonii | reverse complement strand
AGCCAAGATGTCCCTCAGAAGGAACGTGCATGAATCAAGTGTGGTCCATCCCGACAGAGGAACGGTGTTCGGCGCTAAAAGGAAGTGAGGGGTCAGGCCACAATGGAGGAAGCTCGCATGCATGTCGGGGGGGCCCAACACGGGAAGGCTGAGCGCTGTGTGTTTGCGGCTCTACGGCTTTCTAGAAAAGCCAAAGTTTTGGAGACGGTGAGAGGCTGGGGGGTTGCCAGGGGTGGGTGGGTGGAGCACGGAGAGCGTTCAGGACAGGGACCCCATCCGTACAATGGTGGCGCGGTGGGTGCATGTCACGGTACTACCGCCTAAATACGATCCTCTGTAAATGTGTCTTCACGTTGCTGTGAACCGAAGACTGCTTAGCAAGAAATCTATTCAATTAAATTGTAAGAGAGAAGCCAAAGGCAAGAAGCCAGGGGGTGGCAGTTCTGGCCGCAGGTGGGTGACCGGCCGTCTGCACAGGACTGGTGTCACCCAGCTCAGCCTGGGATGTCTTCAGTCACATGGCCTCCCATGAGGGCCGTGGGTGGGCTGGGGGCCCAACAGCCCCCATGCAGTTTTCTGAGGACGTCACTCACCTCCCTGAGGGAGCGCGCAGGCCGGCGTCCGCTCGTTCACCAGAGTGCTGACCGCGCGCCCTTCCTCCTCGTGGGCACTGACTCATAGACTTGCTCTGTCCATCAGCCCTTTTCTATCTGAGAAGAAAGCAAACACTGGCTTGAGCCAGCCCCAGACACAATGTCTGTGAACCCTAATTACGGCTGTCAGGATTAATGAGGTTTCTCGGATTCTCATTACCAGGGAAATATTTCAGAAAAGCTGTCCGCGGTACAGTGGGGGCTGGCGGGGGGGGGGACCTACCACATGCCAGGAAGGAGCTCCTCACCCAGATGAGCCACCCAGAGAAGATCAGGTCAGCAAACAGCCCCCCAGAGGGGGCAGTGGTCCCCAGCAGAGTGCATCCAGGAGCGGGCCCACCAGCTGGAGCAGGGGCGTCCTTGGCAGCAGCGAGGGCCCCAGGCCTGGTTGGCTGGCGTGCGTCCCAGCCCGTAGCCCTGATTTCTTGGTGGCTACTACCTACAGAGGACTAACAGACATCCAGTGGCTCGTCTGGGCCTTTTAATTAACTAATTCACATCTCTGCACTCACTCACCAGCCATGGGCGCATTTTTCAAGTGTTTAATGAACGCCTGCTCTGCGCCAAGCACCTTCATAATGAGCCTACACACTTATTTATGAATCAACGCAACCACAGCCTTGGGGCATTCACGGGGGCTTGGGGCTTGCAGGACGCTCCTGAGGCTCTGGGAGCCCAGCTCCAGGAGCGGGAGGCCGGGCCCCACCCTCCGTCGGAAGGAAAGCAGCCTCCGCATAAGTATGGCTCAGCACCAAGGACAGCGAGCGGTCCCCCGCAGCCCGGACTCGGTGGGAGGGAGGGGCCTCTTGGCCTCTGGAGCCCAGATGTGCCGCTGCGGGCTGGGGGCGTCCATGGGACCTGCTGGTTTGGCCTCCCCATGCCCCATGACGTGCACAGCGCCGTGGGAGCCGCGAGGGCTCGCTTTACAATGAAATATTCATCACTGCCGGCCAAGCCTGGCCCTGAAACACAGTTTGGAGAAGAAAAAGAGTCATCAGGCATTTAATAGTGGTGTTAACAATGCTTTATTTGGAAATGAATCCATTCTGACAGCGTCCCAGCCAGCAAGTCAGGGCCCGGCCAACCTGTCCTGCCAGCTCCAGGACGATCTCTCGTTTCTGTAACATCGAGGAGACAGGCACGCCAGCGGGAGACACACCTGGGCCAGGCGCAGATCCGGCTCGATTGAGGTTACGGCCAATGGTCCTCCGCTTAAGGGGAGCCCATGAAATTTTAACAACATCCTGAGGTTTGCCAAAAGCATCCTTTTACGTGGGGAACGAGAAGTGCCCTGCAGAGGAGACGGGGCATCTCCAGTCCAGCTGAGCTGTGGGGGCTGAGGTGAGCTACTCTCCAGAACCAGCTGCCCCAGGGCGGGGGGAGCAACCTGCACCAGCCACCTCCATCTCCCCCCCCACAGCTGCATGGGTGCCCCCGGGTCACTGTCCTGGAGGTCAATGCCCAAACTCGGATCCTGTGCAACCCCAGCTGGGACCCTGCTTCCAGTTTTGTTCCCTCGGAAGCCCCTCCCCAGGGCAAAGGCACCCTCATCCCAAGGACCAAAGCCCCTCTAGAGAGGGCCCTCCTGGGCCTACATGCCCTTGAGAAGTGCTTTTGGGGAGTCATTGGCAAGCATTGAGAACACAGAAACACCACGCAAGAGGGGATTGCCACCTGCCTGCCTGGGCCAGCAGAGTTCACGTTTGCTTTCCCCACATATGGTGCAAATTAACAGCCAGACAAGATCGGGGGGAACTTTCAGACGCCAAGAGCAGGTCCTGGGCCGCCACCGGCATTGCCACACCCATGAGGGGCACTAATTACGAGTCTTTCTTTCCCTGCCGGCAGTGGAGGTCCGCAAAGGGCAGCCAGGGGCCCCATGTGTGGCCTCTCATGGGGGCTCCGAGAAGTCCCAGAGTGGTCCTCGGAGGGCAACACTCAGAGCAGACCACACGTCTGAGGGGGAGGCTCCCCGGGTCAGACAGTGAAGACACACAGAGACCGCCAGGCCCCGCTACCCCAGGGGCCTTCGTAATGTGTGCAGAGAAAGGGGACGCAGGCCAGAAATCAGAACCTCCAGGCAGGAACTGGACTCCTTTCTCTTCTTGGCCAAATCCCACCCCATCTGGGAGACTGGGAGGGCAAGACAAAGGGGCCCTTCTCCTTTGTAAATTTTGGTTTCCTAGGGTCAAGACAGAGGGGGCGGGAGAGGAGCATGGTGTCCCTGGAAGGTGTCCTTGAGGGCACACGACAAGGTTGAACAGTGGGAGTCATGGAAGGTTAAGGAGCAGGAGCCTATGAGGGGAAAGGGGGCAGAGGAGCAGGAGGGATGGAGGACAGGGATGGAGACATGGGTGGGCCCTGGGGAAAGTGAGCCCACAGGTGGGCGGGGACCTGGGTCAGAGCTACACTGGGAGGCCCAGAACAAAGTGGAAATGCAGGGTTCTGGCAAACAAACAAAGTGGGAGAATGGCCGGTAATGGGCCTGAAATTCAGAGTTTTCTCCTTTCTTCCACATGATGTGTTTTATTCACTATTTACTGTCACTTCAAGAAAAATCCTAAATGTAAAGTATTAGCAAGAGTTTTACCATTCTTCCTTATCTCTTACCTGATTGTACATCAGAGCATCTAACTCCTGTGTAAAATCACAGAAATTACACAATTTGTATTTCTTGGCTTGTTCCTGAGGAACGCCTCCATGTAGCCGGACCCAGGAAGGCTAGAAGGAGGAAGAGGGTCCCCCAAGCAGGAGACACCCCAAGGTGTACTCCCTCTGACACTCGGTGAGCGCAGGCAAGCCTGGAGGGGCATCCCAGCTGTGGGGTCCCCCTCCTGCTACTGCCACGGGGGGAGGCACCAGGACCACAGCCAAAGCGGGGGTGTCCTCTCCCCTTCCCCAGGGCCCCAGCCCAGTGCCACCAGGCGAGTCTGGGGGTACGGCAGCCACACTCCAGTTTGCCCACCCAGCTGGTCTGGGTCGGTGCTGTGGCTCTGAGCATCCCCACCTGAGACACACGGGGCACGCACCCACCTCAGGGCTCCAGGGCCCAGGGCCTGCCAGGGCAGAGGGCAGTGGTGGTCCCCGGGGCCAGGATGGGTAGGCGAAAGTGAGACCAGGGTCTGTGATGGGGAGCCCCAGTGGGGTCCTGTCAGTCTCTAGTACCCTGGATTCTGGGAGGAGGGAGAAGGAGAGAGAGAGAAAGGGAGGGAGAGAGGGAGGAAGAGATATTGGAAAGGAGGGGAGGAGGAGGGAGGAAGGAAGGGGGAAGAAGGGGACTGGGGAAAGGAAAGAGGGAGGAGGTAAAGGGCGAACAGGGAGGGAGTGAAGGAGAAATAGAGCGAGAATGAGAATGCGTGGCAGGGATGGGGACGGAGGGGAAGGGAAACAAG
Source organism: Taxidea taxus jeffersonii (assembly GCA_003697995.1). Classification (NCBI taxonomy): domain Eukaryota; kingdom Metazoa; phylum Chordata; class Mammalia; order Carnivora; family Mustelidae; genus Taxidea; species Taxidea taxus. The sequence goes on along the minus strand of RCUC01169253.1, from coordinate 47,428 downwards.
GAGAGGAGAAGAGAGTTGGGGGGGGACGGAGGAGGGGAGGGGAAACGGGAAGGGTAGCAGGGAAGAAGAATGAAGAGAGCAAAGAGGGATGAACATCCACCCACTGGGGCCTTCCCACCCATCCTGCCAGAGCTGGTGCAGGCAGCAGGGCTAGGGGAGCAGGGCCGGGGGAACAGGGCCTGGGAGGCCAGATGGGCTCTGGCAGGTGCTTCCAGCTCTGGCTCACACCACGACCCTGGGAGGGACATGTGCACGTCTGGACCCCTCTGGGCACAGGGTTGCCCCTCCCCTGCCATCCTGCCCCAGAGCCGAGGCCTGGGCACTCACTCAGCCTCCCCCGGGGACGTCCTGCCTCAGGGTGACGGTGGTGCCCTGTTTGGCTCTGGCGGCAGTGTAACCGAGCCCGGAGCGTGGGCGCCTGGCTCTGAGCTCCTCCCCATTGCTGGGAAACCCTCAGCCTGGGGAAACCCATCCCAAGTAGTGGACACAGACCCTCTCGTGCCTCCCGCAGGGGAGGCTGGGACTGCGGACGCCCTGTGCCCTCCAGCCCAGGCCCTGCGCGCCCCCCACCCTGCCCTCTCCCGAGACCCAGCTCTGTCTCTACCTCTCCGCACCTCCCACTGCCATGTGGAATATTCCTTCGTGTCTCTCCGGCTTGCAACTCCGAATGCCCTGTGGGCAGGAGCTTGGCTTTCCCACCCTGGCCTCCCGGCATCCTGCAGATGCTGGCCTCCAGACAGGTAACCACTCGTGGCTGGAGAGGGCAGTACGGAGTGGGGGGGACCTGAACGGGGCAGCTCCTGCTGAAAACCACCCCGTTGGGCAGCATCACCAGCGGTCAGGCAGGTGTCCACGCTGGGACCACCGCATCTCTGTGGCGGGGCAGGGGGCGAGCAAGGAGAGCATGCCCTCTCCCCATCTGACCGCAGAACCCCTTCCCTGGGAGCAATCAGACCCCTGCGTCCCCATTTCTTTCATTTCAATAATTCTTCCAGCCCGTGTTGAGTAAATAAAATTCTTCTTCCAAAAAACCACAGGCCGGGCCCGACAGTAATTCACGTGCAATCTGTGTAATTAGTGCACATAACACGGGGTGTCACGGGACCCGTGTGCTAATCACTCCTCAGCTCCTGGCACATAATTAAGCCTCTTCCTGCTTATCCACCTCCAGGAGCCTCCGCGAAGACACAAGCCACCAGGAAAGCCGTGGTCATCAATCATCTTTCGTGATTTTCGGAGATGCGGTTCCACTGGATCATTGCATTTCCTTACCAGCCCCCACCACCCCCCGCCCCACAGTCCCATCCCCTGTGACTGTCCCTCCTGACAGTCACCACCCGTATCTTAAGGGCAGAGGCAGAGGGAGATGTGACACCAGAGAGGAGAAGCCACAGGCAGGGGCCAGAGGGATGTGGCCCCAAGCGGAGGGATGCCTGGAGCCCAGCAGCTGCAGAGGACAAGGAAGGAGCCCTGTCCTCCAGAGCCTCCAGCAGAGCGCAATCCTTCAGTCTGGACCCATGGCCTCAGAACAGGGAGAATAAATCTCTGATCCCTGTTGTGCTGAGCTGACGGCAGCCACGGGAAACCCATACACCCAACGAACCAGAATCTGAGTGTTAACAAGGCCCCCAGGCGCTGCAGCGGGGCAGGATTCGGTCTGCGTTCATGGCAGCTGACACCAGGACCTCGTACTTACCGTGTGCCTGCCCCCTTCCCTATATGGCCCTCCTGATCCTCACCATCTCATACTGTAAAACACACCCCCAGACTGGGAAACTGAGGCAGGGAGCAACACAACTGGGCCAGGAGCACACACCTGGCACGTGGCTGCGGCGGGACCTGCACTGGGACTCTGGCTTTGGAATCTGTGTGCGTGCCAGGCCCTTGTCCATGGGGTGTGGGGCGCAGAGGTTAACAAGGCCACTTGTCTCGGCATCTGCACTGTCCACTCGCACGTAGGACCTGGGATGGTGAAGCCAAAATCAGGCAGCTGCGCTGGGCTTATGAGGAGAGAGGCAAGCTCTCTCTCTTCTGAGTGTGGGACGCATGGAAATGAGCCACCATGCCCTCTTGTCCTGTTGTCGGCGCTGAGGTCAGGTAAGGTGAGTGTCTCCTGACCCCTGTTCCCTCCAATTACCAACCAGGCACCAACCCCGCTACGGCCCAGGATGGCTCCATCCCCCCGCCACAGGTCCACTGTCGCTGTCGGGACTCTGTTCCTGAGTCAGAGATGGTGTCAGGAGATTCAGTGGGGGAGGGGGGGGAGGGGGAGCCCCTGGGTGGAGGGAGGAGGCAGGATCCCCAGAGAACTCAGCTTTGACCCCATCTTGACCCCAGGCCACCGCTTATCCTACAGGTACTCAGAGCCACCCCAGGCCCGGGCTCGGGGCCCAGACCGTCCACACCCCACCTGCATCAGTCCGGATGCAGGCCGCCCTCAGAAGAAGCTGGGCAAGGGGGACGGGCTGCTCTCTTCAGCCAAGGGCCCGACTGCAGAGGGTCCCCCAAGGGCCCTTGTTGACTGCCAGCCCCCGAAGCAGCAAGGGGATGCAAGGCTCCACTCCAGGGTCCCTGGGCAGCGTGGCCCAGCATCTGCCACCACCTGCCTCCCCATCTTTATCTGGGTAACCTCCGCCGAGCTGCCCAGCACACCATCATGGTGACCCCCATTCCCAGTCAGCACAGAGGCCCTGGGTCCCCAGAATAGGAGCCAGGCAGAGCTCGGGGGTCAGAGCCGCTGCCCAGCCTGGCCTGGGGGGTCAGAAGCACTCATGGCCACCGGCCCCCTCACCCTCCACACACACTGAAACCGGGCATCCTGCCAAGCCTGTCTCCAGCAATTTCCTCGTGTTAATAATGCTCCTATTAGCCCCATGCAGCAAATCTCTCACAAGCAGCCCCCTTCTGGGCCGTATTTTTTACTTTTAATTATGATCAGATGTGGAATATTGAGTACTTTGATGCATTCTAGGCGCCTTCAGAGAGTTCTTTTTAATAATGCAATTGTAGGACTCTGAAGGCTCATAACCTGGGTCACTACCGAGGTACGCATTCGGCAGTGTCAAAGCTGGACACTCCCCCCAACAGGGAAGTTCCGGGGCCGAGTCCGAGGGTCCCAGTCAACCAGGTGAGTCACCACAGAGGCCAGGAGCATCTCAGGCCCCCGAGCACATGCTCCCTCCTGCCAGCGTGGGCGACTGCAGTGAGCTCTCTGCGGCCCGCACCAGGACATCAGATCACCTGCTGCCCGGTTCCCCTGATTCCCCGCACACGGACCCGGGTAGCTCCATCAGAGCAGGACAGCTACGGATTAAGGGGGCTCCGGGTCAGGCATGGGTGGGTCAGCGAGGGGATTCGGCACCATAAGCCCTGAAATCCACCCGCAGCCAGGCCTGGCTGGTGGCAAGTCCGTCCCCCTCCTGGGCCACTGGCGCTGTGCACAGCAGGGTCAGGAAGCTCAGTCTGGGATCTGAGCCTCGGTTTTTCCAGCTCAGGGAAAGACCGGAGGCGCCTAGATCAGAAGTTTCTAGGGTGTGGAAGGTAGACAGTGGGGGAGGGGAAGGTCAAGGACACTTGGACCTAACTGCATCTCTAGGTGCTGCCAGGCTGTGTGTCCCAGGGGAGCGGAGTCTCAGGGCCCCTAAAATGGGGGTGTGCAAATCCATTCTCAGGAAAAGGACCCCATCAACCCTGAAATATGGGGCAACCAGAGCTGGGGGTGAGTTGTTGCTGGCCTGGGAGGGAAGAGGTTTTGTTTGTTCTGGTAACAGAATGAACCTCCCCAGCCCAGCCCTCTGCCTCCCTCCGGACAGCTGGCTCAGGTGTGGGGGGGGGCCTTCTGCCCCTCGACCTCCCCAGGGCTGCCAGCCCTCCCAGTGCCTGCCCACCTTCATCATTTAACAAGAACGTATGGAGCACCTACTGTGTGCCAGGCGCTGGCGACCAAGAGACACATTCTGGGGACTGTGGGGAAGGACAGACTGTGCCAGTGAATCCCCAGACTGCTGTGGTGACGGCGGCTCCCCACTGTGCGGTACACAGGACACCTCGGTGGAGCCCCGCCCACCCAGGTCAGAGCCCCGCCCCCGTGAGGTCAGAGCCCCGCCCCCATGAGGTCAGAGCCCCGCCTTCTCCCTGGAGGCCGGCTCTCCTGGGCAGCTCCACACAATGGCCTTTAGTCTCAGCAGCTAAGCGGCGGGCGCTCTACGAAAGGCCGCCAGTAAGACTCAGGATGCGTGTCCTGGCTGTGACCCAGCGCACTGTGACCATCAGGGCAGGAAGTCTCTGAACCATCTTTGCAACTTTTCTATAAATCTAAACCCCGTCCAAAATACTTTTTAAAAAAATGTTCAGTCTTGTCTGCTGAAACCCCTCAGTCTCAACACTAATTGAGAGACCCTTCCCCCGACTCAGGCCGGGAGGGGCCTCCCCCGAGCCTGGAGTGGGGGGTTCTGCTGGCTCCCCTGCCCCCGCTCCTGGGGGAGGGGCGGCCTCCTGCTTCCCAGGTGAAGCCCTGTCATCCTGTGCTTCCGAGGGCCCCCCCACCCGTGTTACCCTCTCTGGGACCCCCAAGGGCCTCAAGCGTGGGCAGGAAGAATGGGGGACAGAGAAAACAACAAATAGGAAATGCTTTCACAGGGTGGGACACACAGAGGGTGCGCCAAGGTAGTGAGATTTAGACTTTCGATAATTCCACTTAGTCCTGGTCCGAGGCCCAAGACGGTCCCCTTCTGTCAGGAGCTCCCTGCGGGGGAAGCATCATGTGGCAGGACAGAACCAGCAGAATCCTTGGCTGCGGGTCCCACCCTAGGGCTTCAGCACAAACCCGGGGCCTGGAGCTGGAAGGGACAGACCATCCGAGTGGGTCCTGTTGCAAGAGCAGCCGGCGGGTGTGCTCTCAGAGCTGGCCTGATCGCGTTCATTCTGGCCAGGACTCAGCTGGCCTGATCCTGTTCATTCCTGCCTCTGCCCCCACCTCCCCTCAGGGCGCTCTCTAGTGGGGCCTTCCGCAGGGGTGCTCTTCAGGCCGCTGCGCCCAGACCTCCTCGTGGGGGGCCAGAGGACACTTTCCCCTCCTCTGGGACTCGGCTTTCCTGCCCCCCAGCTCTTCACTGCAGCCCAGCCCTAGCCTCCACAGGGAAAACAGACCAGGGGAATGAATGCCTTCTCTGACCTCTCCTTACGGCCCACCCCCCACCCCCGGCCGGAGCGAATTAACTCGGAACGCTCACTTCCTTCTGGCTTCTCTCAGCCACACAGCCCGCAGCTCCGCTGGGCTCCTGACAGTCAACCCAAGCTATGGGCTGGTCAGTCTCCCGGGGATCAGGGGCCTCTCCAGGGCTCCTCCCCTGCCTTTGTTGCCCGCTGGTTGGACGCTGGTTGGCAGCCGCAGCTGACTCTTTCCTGGGCCCGCGGGGGGGGGCCTCCCTCTCCACCACGGCAGCCACTGGTCCTTGCAGTCTCCCTGCTGGTGCTGGGTGATGTCCCCCTGCTGAGTCACATCGTCCTCCCAGATCTTGAGGCCCCTCTGTTGGCTTTCACTCGGGACACCTGGAGCCACGGCCTCTCTCCCCACATGCCCGTCCCCAAGACTTCCTTGCTCCGGGCTGTGCTGGGCAGGCTTCTCCCGAGAAACAGAACCATAGGACAAGCAGGTACATCGATGACAGAAAGACAGAGAGATGAGTGAGAGATTGTTAGGTAAGGATCAGCCCTTCTGGCTAGGGAGGCTGAGAAGTCCCATGAGCCCAGGAGAGGCGATGGTGTCAGTTCCATTCTGAGCACCGGAGGGGACCCATGTCCCAGCTCAAACAGTCAGACAGAAAGCCGGTTCTCCCTCACCCCAACTGTTGTTCTAGTCAGGCCTTCAACTGATTGAATGAGGCCCACCCGCATTGGGGAGGGTCATCTGCTTCAGTCAGTCCGTGGATTCAAATGTCCATCCCATCCCGAAAGCCCTCACAGACACACCCAGCACGTGTTCAACCAGGTACCTAGATACTGCCTGGCCCGCGAGGCTGATACGTCACACCAATCCCGCGGTCTTTTCCCTCAGGCCACAGGCCAACTAGCCAGGCCGATTGCCCGTGTCCATGAGTCCCTTTATGTTCTAACCTTGGGCCGCTTCTCTTCCCACACAGAGGATGAGCAGATGCAATGCCCAGTTCTGCTCCTTGAGGATCAGCTCTCACTCCTGCCTTTCCAGGCCTCCCCTGGGTGAGCCATGGGGTGGCTTATCTGTGGGGACTCTCTCCCCATGAGACTCGGGGCCTGGCCGTGGGGTCTCCGCCGCAGACCAGGGGCTCGGGCCACGAGAGCAGCAGGGAGCCCAGGGCTTCTGAGGACCGCATCCCTCAAGTCCCATAACCTGGCCTCCTCTGCCTTCTGGGGGCCAAGCAAGTCCAGGGGACTGACCCCGGTTCCAGCGGCCGGACACTGAGGCCACTTCTGAATGAGAAGAGAACAAAGACTTGGTGGCACAAGTAATTGACTAAAGCAGCTCAGCCAGGCCAGGACCCCCCCACCTGTCGCAGGCCCCAATGAGCCAGAAGGACCCCCAGGCCCTGGGGCTGCAGGCTGCCAGCCCCCTGTCCTCACTTCCCTGGATGTCAGCACCCGATTGTGTGCCTCTGTGGGTCTGCAGAGGACCCCGCAGGGGGGGCAGGGCGGTTCCCTGTGTGGCTTTGTGCACATATCTGGGTCTGGGATCCCCGTCCCCCCTTTCCTGGCCACCGTCACCCTTGGACAGCAACCCTGATGTTCACCTTCAGTTCTGCACAGGGCGGGAGGGCGTGCAGCCCGACTCCCACACAGAATCTCCATCCCCCGCTATGGTCACAGCAGCAGCTTTCCCCCCAACCCCGCGCAGCCCCAGCACGCACACGCTCGCCGACTGGGGCATGAGTGAAGCACTAATAGCTCTAAATACAGCCTCGATTTATGGCTCTTTCCTGCAAAAAAATCTGCTGGGTTCCCTAAAGACCCCTAACTTCCTTCCTGCAGATCCATTTGTCACCCCGCTCCTGAGCACAGCACAGCGTGGCCGCCTGCTTCCCCGCCCCGGGGCTGGCCGGGGAGCCTGCCGAGCTCAGCTCCACCTTCGCCACAGCCGAGAACACAGACTGTCCCCCGCCGTCCCCCGCTCCCCAACACCCGGTACTGCACAACAACCAGTCCCGTGCGGGTAAATGGCGCCAAAGGCAGAGCCAAGGCACATGTCCGAGTGGCCAGCATCCCCGTTTGATCTGCTGAGCCTGGAGCCGTGTGTGGCCATGCGGGGGCTTGGCTGCTCCTGATATACGCCCCCATTTGTTCTCCCTGCACGGTGACTGCTCTCTGGCCCTTGCCCTGTCCCGAACGCAGTCTCTGCCGTGGCCCCAGGCGTCCTGTCCGCTCTTGGGTGAGGCTCCCTCTGAGGCAGGCTAGTGTCGCGACCCCTTCCCTGGCAGGATGTCACCTCTTCCGATGTGCGCCTGGAGCTGAGAACCATCAGCTGAGGGTTTATCTGGGACCCAGTATGACAGTCTCCAAGTGGTCCGCACGCCCTCAAGCCAGGTGCCAACCTGCCCTCCCGCCTCCAACCCTGTAAGAGGACGTTGGGAGTCCGCCACAGGTTGGGAGAGCAGGACTGGCGTTTCCCTGAAGAAAACGTTGCCATGTGCTGTGTCCTGGAACCCAGAATGGGCAAGGATGTGGGTACGCCTCCTGTCACTGTGAGTCAAGCAGGGGACCCCAGGGCTAGACACCCATGCCTGAGCGGTCCGAGGCTAGGGGCTATGGCTGGAAAGCCTGTGACGGAGAGGAAGGAGTCACACTGCGTGCAGCAGGATTGCATGGCCCCGCTTGGGAGCAAGGACTCGAGTGGGCTTCTCCGGGGGGGATCCGAGCTTAGGTCATCTTGAAAGAGACCTTTCCCTGAGGACCACTTGGAGTGACCAGGTGACCTCAGGAGAAGGGACAATAGTAGACGGCCAGCCGGCAGGCTTCCCCATGTCAAGGAGAGATGCCCCACACATGAGAGATCCTCAGAGGTGGGATCTCCCACACCCACATGGGGGTCCCCCAGCAACAGGCGCAAGGTGCCCATCCAGGGCACCTCTCTGCTCCTTGCTTCTCCCGGTCTCTGCTGCAGCCAAGTCCTGGGAAGACCGGGCAGGACTTAGAGCATCCACAACGGCCCCCCGGAAGCCCCTGCATCCCATCCAGAGGGGCCCAGAACACAAGGGCTTGACATCAGGTGAGTGTCCAGCGGTGTGCGACTATGGGGCCAGATGGCACAAGAGAAGTGCAGCACGTGGACAGGAGCAGGTGGGGAAGAGCTTGGCCAGGGAGGGTGAGAAGGCACGAAAGGCCCACCCTCCCCTGCCTGGCTCTTTCAGTGAGACCATGAGGGGTCCACACACCCACCCAGGGACAATGGATTCATGCACTTGATAGGTCCATACAACGGAATATGACGGCCCCTCTAAAAGGAAGGAAATCCTGATAAAACATGGACAAGCCAGGAGGACACTGCTCAGCGAAGTAAGCCGGTCTCCAGAGCGCCAACTCTGTAGGGTCCCGTTTCTAGGAGTTAGCCAGAGTAGTGCGAGCCATGGACGCAGGAGGGCGGGGGTGGAGAGCTGGGGGCCCGGGGAGGTGAGGGCCAAGTGGAACCAGGATGGGGTTCAGTCTGGGAAGATGGGGAGTCCTGGAGCCCAACAGGGGGCTTACACAACCAGGCAAATGAGCCCAATGCCACGGAACCGCACATAAAAATAGCTAGAATGGTAGACTTCGTGTGATCTGCATTCCACCACAGCTTTAAACATTATATAAACCCATTCCACGTGTGTTTATTTTTATCAGAACTTCCCTGGAACCGTGTGCACCAAAGGAGGGCACGCTTATTTCTGGCCGGGCGCTGACGGCTGGCCACTATCCCTCTCCAGCCCAGTCGCCTGTGCCTTGGTTTTCCACATAAACACACGCGCTCGGGGCTGGCAACAAACAGAGGCGCACGTAGGCCAGTCTGCCCTGTGAAACGGGTGGTGTACAGGCGGCCAGACGGTCGTGGGGACTCAGAGACCGGACCCCAGGGCGCCAAGTGTGCCCAGGCCCACAGGCAGGGGTCTGACCTGCCCCAGGGACCCAGTGTATGACTAAAACACTGGGAGGCGAGGAGCAAGGGGCAGGGACGCCAACCTTCCCCAGCCCTCCAGCTGCCCAGTCCCCACCCTGAGCCTGGAAGGGCCTGTGGGCAGAGCCTGTGTTCAGTGGAGCTGCCCAGAAGGAACCAACACCTGCAAATTGCTCTCCACCAGCTGGAGCAAGTGTGTCCTCCGGCCATCAATAAACAAGTGGTTGCCACGGCAACAGCCCGGCCCATCCTTCATCTCCTGGAGGTTCCAGAGAGCTGAGGCTCTGGGCTGCCACAAAGGGCGGGCAGAGAGGGAAGGGGCCTGGTCTTCCGCCTTTGCTCCAGCCAGACCCAGGGGGCTGTGAGTGCAGGGGGGAGGGGGGGATGCTGCCCGAGATGGGGGAGCCGGAGGACAGAAGACATGGGTTTGATGCAGGGGGAGTGGGGAACGGTGCGATTCAGGATGGAAGGGGCTGGATTCAACCCTGGGCCGGGGCCCGCTCTGGCCCTTGAGCCTCAGCTTCCTTATCTGTAGAACGGAGGAGACGGAAGGGGAGGGGCCGGGCCCCTGGCAGCACCTAGTGGTGATCAGAGCCCCGAGGAGAGTAGACACACGCGTTGTGCGTTCCCCCTCGGTCACCAGCTCTCGGTCTGACTCCTCCGGCTGGGCCCGCGGTCCCACCGGACACCAGGCCTCCTCCTGAATGACGCCTCAGGACTCCTTGCAGTCAGCCTCCTGGTGACCGGCCCTTCTGCTCTGTGCCCCTGGATGGCCTTCCTGTCACCTTCATCTCTGACGGAGTCTCCCTGAGTTTAGAGTCCAGGCGGTGACTTCTGTCCTCCCCGCAGAGCCGCTTCTGCTCTCCCTCCTGGTTTCCATGACAGATTCCACCTCGGATGCCCGTCAGTCCATCAGTCCGATTTGCCCTGGTGTCACAGGCTTGAGTGACAGGCTTGTGATGTGTCTGGTGGGGTTTCGTCAAGCTCCAGTGCCTGGGGCTCGCCGAGCATCCCGAATCTGTAGGGTCATGGCTGCGTCAAACTTGGACACTTATGGGCCATGATTTCTCCCGATGTCTCCTGCTCCCGGGCCTCCCTCTCCCTCAGGGACCCCGTGGCATGTACCTGGGTACCCGACGTGGATCCCCAGGCGGCTGGTATTTCCAACGGCTCTTCCTCTGTCCCGTCTCGAAGCTGCCGCTGTGTCTTCGAGTTCACTCATCCTTTCTCTGCGATGTGGAATCCCATCCACGTTCTAATCTCAGACACTGCACTGTGCACGAGTCTGACCCGGCCTTCTGTAGCTTCCCCCGCTTGTGACGCTGCTTTCCCCCTGGCTTTGGGGACGCCTGGAACACCGTCCTGGCAGCGGATTTCACACCCGGCCCGCCAACTCTAACGCCTGGGATGGTCCTGGGTTGGTATCGAAGACTGGGTTTCTCCTCCTCAGGGATCATATTTCCCTGCCTCTGGTGTGCCTGGCCGTTTCGTTGATTGCCAAGCATCATGAAGTTCCCCTTTTGGGTGCTGAAGCTTTTTTATTCATATCAATAGACCTGAGCTTTGTTTCGGGATGCATTCACTTTGAAACACTTGGAAACCTTCGCTCTTGCTTTTCAGCATTAGTGCGCAGGACCAGAACAGTGCTTAATCAGGTCTGTAACTCCCCGTGACTGAAGCGAGACCCTTCTGAGGTCGCCCAGCGACCCGCGAACCACGAGGCCTCCCCTCTGGCTGGTGGGAACAGGTGCTTCTCCCCTCTCTCTCTGTGTCGGCTCCCAGGGCTGTTCGCTCCTATCTTTCGAGCAGTGGTCTTCTCCCAGGCCCGGAAGCTACCCACACGTGCACACAGTGACTGGCGCTCAGATGAAGGCTCCAGGCGGTCCCACAATCCTCCTCCACGCCATGCTCTCTCCTCCTCTCTCCACCCGCACCAGGTGCCCTGGTCTCCCTGGGCCCACGGCCTGGGAGCTCCATCAAGGACACGAGCAAGCACAGTCGGGGGCTCCCTCATTTGCTTCCACTCCCCAGAAGTCACCGTTCTTTGCTGCCCGGCGTCCAGGGTCCTAAAAACTGTGCCTTCCCCGATGCTGTCTGGCTTTGGGGAGGAGGAGGGAAGTTGCTGAAGCTCTGAGCAGGTTCCTCCTGGGACCACAAGTTGGTCCTGAGTCCCAAGCACGGGGCCGTGGAGACCATGGCGCCGGTCCCGCCTACATCTGGGCCGAAGCTGCCCTCGTCATTCTATCCCAGGGGAGATATATGCCCACGGGCCTCGTCTTCACCCATCCTCACCTCCTGGGGCTCTGGAGAGGGTGAATGGCTCAGGGTCTGCCAAGCCTTGTATGAACCAGGGGCCGCTCACATGTTTCCGAGGCCACTCGGAGGAAGGAGCGACAGCCAGGCAGGCTCAGAGCATGGAAGTGCGTGGTCGCATCACGAGGACGGAGGTCCATGGTGGAGCTGGACATCCATCCCATGCCCAGCACCTGCTAGACCAGGGGCCGGCAGGAGGGTCTGGAAGCCCCCAAGAGAAGGGAGGGGGCTGTCTGCCACAGCGCCGAGAGGATAGGATGCTTGAGAAAGCCGGGCCTGCGTGGTATTAGTTCCGTCGCGGGCACCGTCTCATGCAGCCTACTACCCCCGCCGGTCCTGCCCCGCCCTGCCCCGCCGGTCCCTGCCCTGGCCAGGTCTGCAGGCTGGAGCCTTTGGCAACTGTCTGTGGACACAGGGCCAGGTATGTGCCCCTGGCCATGCCTCTCCCCACATCCTAGGAGAGACACAGCGAGCCACTGACCTCTAGCAAAAGGGTCTCTCTAGTAAAATGTTACCGCCAGCCCATGAAAGGTGTGAAAGCCATATTTTACTACTAAGACGTGAGAGGAGCCAACCCGTTCTGGGAGATTTTCCTGGGTACACAGAGACATTTTATAGATCAAAGCTGTAGAATAAAATAAACATGACCATTGAGCTGTAAGGAGCAGGAGGTCCTGTCCAGGCAAGAGCTCCTGTGGGTCTGGGGCCATGAGGGGAGCACAGGTCCGAGGGAGAGGCGGCCTAGACATCTGCCCTTCCCAGTGCAGACTTGGCTCCGGGGACAGCCAGCCAGAACCCCGCCCCAGCTCCGAGTGTTGTCCTCAGCCCTCCCTACACAATGACCAGTCAAGCCTCCGATTCCCTGATGAAGAACCTGAGTTCCGAAGGGCTCCCATGCCCCGCTCACGGCCCCACGGCTCTCTGTGGCGGAGACGGTCTTGAGCCCATGTGAACCCAAACCCCGTTCCTGCCTCCCATGCCTCAGCCCCCGAGTCAACACCGCGGGGACCCCCAACATTGTGGGTGAGGTTGAGGAAACGCCTGCCCCACCCTTCTTCCCGTCTGTGTGTCCACCGAGCACCGCCCTCATGGCCGTTGGTCCGAATCCTTTGTGCTCGGTTTCAAGAGCAGTGGGGCCCACGCCGACCGCGGGATGGGTCTGCTGCTACCCTCCTGCCCCTGGAAGAGGCCCCGGAGGTGAGTTAAGGATGTGGGCCCAGGACAGGGTGGGCTCTGGGGGCTGGCAGCCATGCGTCCCTGCACTTGCGTCCATGTTCTGCTCTTGCCAGCCGAACTCCTTAACGACTTTGGACAAAAGACCCTGCTTTCCTCCTGCACCGGAGCCCCGTCCTGGCACTCGGCGAGGAAGGAAATTCTTGCCAAGCCCCCGCACCGTCCCGTACTGTCCGGCACCAAGCAAGGCTCTCCAGAAGGGTTTCAGCCCCTCCCCAGCTGCAAGGGCGGGTAGAGAAAAGGTTGGGGGCGGGGAGCTAGGGGGTGACCCATGCGGGGACACAGAGGGTTCAGGGAGCACGGGGAGCAATGGCTGGTCCAGGAGGGAGTCTGAGCTTTAGCAGAGGCAGACAGTGGGACTCCTGGCGGGCAGCCATCAGGGTGGGAATGGGGAGGGGGGGTGAGCCCAGAGCTCTGTCAGGGCCGCGGGCGGAGGGCAAGGGACATGTGGCCGCACCGGGTTCAAATCAGACTCACCTACTTGTCAGCAGGGCGGTCTTAGCGGGAGACCACCCCTCTGACCTGGGGCTCAGGGGGCACAGTGCCTCCCTTAGGGGTCAAGTACGTACAGTGCTGGGCCCAGCTCGGGGGGGGGGTCCCGCATTTGAGCTCCTTCCACGTGTAGGGCCTCCCAGAGACCCCAGATGCCCGCCCGCAGCCAGGAGACACCCACTCCCACCGATTGAAGTTGGCCCTTGCCTGGCCGAGGGCCCCCGGGAGACGCAGGACCGGCCGGCCTCTCCCTCCGGGGCTTTCTCTCCACTCCGCGCTCATGAGACCCAGGCGGCCGGTATCAGCCAGGGTCATGTTCAAAGACTCACAGTCCAACAGCCAAAATTAATTAATAAAAGAAATCCGGGCCTTTATTTATGTGTTGTATAAAAGACTGAACTGACCCAAATCAGTTTCCTCCCACAACCCCCTCCCCCAGGCTCCAGAGAGCGGTGCCCCAGACATGTCCCCTCCCAGAGTCCACGGTCCCCTCACCCTCCTCCTGGCGCCTGGACCACATCATCTCGCTGTCTTGTTCCTATGCCACCTGCTTGCCTCTCCTTGTCCTTCAGGGACCCGACCCAGTGTCCCACCCTTGCCTCCCCACACAGGGCCCAGGCCACCACGCCCGGGACAGCCCTCCTGGGCAAACCCTGTGTGCTCCTGGGAGGGAAGACAGGAGGCCAGACGAGGAGATCCGCTTCCCACTGCGGTGGACAACACTGATTGTTGGTGGTCCCCTGGAGTCCTAGCTCCCCTGGGCAGCCCTGAGGGATGGGACAGCTCAGAAGGGGACATCAGCACCACCAGGGGCCTGCAATGTCTCCAGGACCTGTGGCCCAGCCCCCAACCTCAGCTGGGGCCTGCCCTGCACTTCTCTGCACTGGGAGGTGGGGCACTACTTCCATGCAGCCCTCCATGGTCCCCAGCAGAGACACCCGAGGTATCGAGGTGCCACTGAGGCCTAACGGGCCCCAGCCCAGCAGACTAGCCTGCCCACTGCCCTCCCGCTGTGGCAGTGCCCCTTCCTCAGGGCTCGCAGGGAAGCAGCTGCTAATTCCAAGGCCTTCCTCCTCTGTGTCCTTTCTAATGACGCTCTGGGTCTGAGCCTTTAATCAACACCTTCAGTGATCCGGGGACAGTCATCTGCCTCCTCCAAGGCCCCCGGCCTGTGGCAGATGGGGCAGGTGCATCTGAGTGCAGAGGCAAAGCCGTCAAGAGATGGAAAGGCAAGCCGCCACCCTCCAGACTGTCCAATCCCTCCATGCGCAGGACACTGTGCCTGACTCCCTGGGCCCTTCTCCCGGCCTCCCCGCCTCAGTGGGGGCTCCATCCTCCCCCAGATGCCCAGGACCCCATCTCCAGGGCTCCCTTCCCGCCCCACCACCTGGCCCGTGGGCGCGACCACCAAGGGCCCAACCACCAACGGCCTCTTGCGCTTCCTGCCACCTCTCTGTGACTCAAGCAGACTGTCCTGGTCGCGGACTGTGAGCTCCAGGAAGGCAGGGGGGACCCTGTCCACGGCCATAAACCAGCCGTTCTCAATGGGCATTGTGCCCCTCCAGGGGGCACTCAGCAACGTCTGCAGACAGCTTGATGTTGTAGGTGGGGACATGTCCCTGCCATCCACGGCTGCTGCCACACACCCTACCATACACAGGACCCACGACCAAGAACGCAGCCCCACAGGGGGAGAAATCCACTGGAGATGGGCCACGGGGACCGTCAAGCCCCGAGCAGGAGCTCAACCCGTGAACGGCGGAACCCTTCTGCAGATAGCGAGCGAGCGCGAGTGAGCCCGTCCCCGCTGCAGGCGGGGCCCGTGTGCGTCTCAGGAGCACATGCACGTGCACACACACGAGCGTGCGCGTGTAAGAAGCTCACCAGGGTGCAGGGCTCATTGCCCCTACCCCGGGGGACTCTCCCACCTATGTCCCTGCACCCCTCGCCCTCCCCAAGCCCCACCCACAGCCAGGCCTTCCACCCCCCAGCCCGGGCTGCGCAGATCACGCGTGCCACGGGGCAGAAGCCTGAGGCCTGTCCCTGGGCCCCTGGGCCAGGGACAAGCCGCCTGCTCCTAGATCCGGTTTCCACTTCTGTGAGGCAGCCGTGGTCGCCGCCTTGTGGCCTCCCAGGGCAGTCACAGAAGCAAACCTCAAACCTCGCAAACTGTCAAGTGCGGTGTCCCCAGGGGGAGCCTCCCTCCCGGGCCTTGGGCTCTCCAGGCCCGGCCCCCTCTCCTTCAGGGCGAGAGACCCTCCCCCTCAACTCCCAGGCTCCGTGGGGCAGGAGTCCCGGGGCCCGCGTGTGCTGCTGACAACTGTGCCGGGAGCCGGGCAGCCCACGGGCTCCGGCGCTCGCTCGGGGGACGAAAAGAGGCAGATGGCTGGTGGGCGGGCTGGTCGCACCACCCGTGCGGGCGGGCGACGCAGACTTCTGGGTGTTGCTTCCTCCGCACGCATCGGGAGACGCCACGGGGAGAACCGGCTTGGCCAGGGAGAGGGGCCTCCAGGATCTCAGCTAAGCCGTCCGTCCTCCAGGAAGCCCTCCGCCAAGCTGCGTCAGCCCCTGCACTGCCCTGCCCCCGCCGGGACCGTGGCCACGGGGACAGCCCGCTGGCTCCACCAGGGCCACCCGCCTCTGGCTCTGTGAGCACAGGTACCTGGTTGTCTCCCTCCGGGTCTGTCCCTCCCCACCCGCGGCCCGGGAGCGGCGTCGTGACTCGCCCGAGGAGAACGTTTATAGAATGAGGGGACGGAGGGACAGATGCGTGGAGGAGTGCTGGAAGGAGGGAGGGGCGGCTGAGTGGGTGGGCGCTCGGCTGCATGAGCACATGGCTGGATGGGCTGTGGGCGGGCGGACCGACAGACAGAAACATGGACAGAAGGATAGATGGTTGGGCGGGGAACTGGGCGGAAAGGTAAACGGCAGACGGGTGCAAGGACAGACGGATGCATGAGCCCGCAAGCTGAGCCCCTGGTGGAGGGCTGATGCCGCGAAGTGGGAGGTGGACGGGGGCAGGGCCCAGGCCTGGAGCCAAGGCCAGAGGCTGGAGGACGGCAGGCCCAGGGAGGCAGGGCGGGGAGCCAGGGGTAATTAAGCCTGCGTGCTCAGCCCGGAAGCCCCAGCAGCCCTGCCTTCATTAACGTGTGCGGAGGAAGACCTCCTGAGAACAGGGAGGAAGGTGTGAGCCGCTCTGGGCCCTGGCACGGCGGCCTGACACATCGTCTCCCCACAGCCCTGGGGCCACACCACGCCC
This sequence comes from Taxidea taxus jeffersonii, assembly GCA_003697995.1. NCBI lineage: Eukaryota > Metazoa > Chordata > Mammalia > Carnivora > Mustelidae > Taxidea > Taxidea taxus. The sequence goes on along the minus strand of RCUC01169253.1, from coordinate 31,013 downwards.
CAGGGGCCCCGGGGCCAAGCCCGAGCTCTGCACCCCGACCTCAGCTCCCCTGAAGGGAGAGGCTGGAAGCCAAACCCTGTCCGAGGCCTCTTCCAGCTCTGGGGGTAGAGAGCTCCGTCCTTGAGCTGTCGTGTGGCTCCCCAAAACCCGCCCGTTTCTGGAACTCTCTGAGCACAGGACCAGGTGTGCAGAGGGTCAGCTCCGCGGGAGCCTCCAGTGCGATCAAAGGCACAAGAGCCACTTCATGGGAAAAAATTGTGAGTTTGAGCCAGCTAAGGACTTCTTTGCTTGGTGACCCACTTTCTCAAGGTGGGGGGTTGGGGATGGGAGTTGTGTCAAGTTAGAACAAATTAAAGCGCATTTGTCTTCCATTCGGAAGGAATCCAGCTCAGCGGGGAAGCAAGGCGCTGTCTTATTCCAGCATGCCCGGTGCCAAGTGAATTTACAGGGAGCGACGCACTTCTGGCTGGAGGACAGAGCCGCGGACGCTCAGGGCGGGGCTGTGGCCGATCCCAGGCAGGAGCCGGCAGCCTGGACGGGACCCTGGCCACCGTGCCTCTCGGGAGCCTTGTCCACGCTCTGCCCATGGCCATGGTGACCCAAGCTTGGGGATGGCACTCCCCGCTTCCTCGAGGAGCCTGCTCCCGACAGGGGGACAGCCCAGTGAGTTCCTGGCACAGGGCCAGCACGACGAGTTCCGGCCATGGTCTGAGCTTGTGCCCGTGGTGGACGAGCTGACCTTGGCAGAGGCCATGCAGAGGGCACATTTGACCCTCACAACAAACACTGCTCCTGCCAGCTTCACAGGTAGTGACACTGAGGCTCAGAGGCCCAACCACTCTGGAAGGTTCTCCATTCATTCATTCATCAGAACTTTTTGTGTGCCTGCAAGCCGTGTCCAGGCTGGGGGCAGGGGCCGGGGGCTGGGTAGAGCAGACAGCCCCCACCCCGGTGGGCTGCATCGGGGACAGGCAGCATGGGACATGCACACACAGCCCTGTTATTACCTCAAGGCCACAGGGAATAATGCCGGGTGCGGGCAAAGCAGATGGGCCTGGATCTAAGCCCATCCTGGGGCTGAGAAACTGCCCTAGGGAAGCGACAGATAGATCGCAGGAGCCCCAAAGGCCAGAGAGGCCAGCAGCTATGGGGAGGGCAGAGGGACATGGAGATGGGGCAGGGGGACGCTGGGCGGTGACAGCCAGGATGGAGTCTCAGAGCTCCCCACAGCCAGAAAGGGAAGTCCTGGCAGCTGCTGCACCAGGAAGGCACCAGGAGTGTGGGACAGAGACACCCTGGAAGTGGGCTGGAGTGGCAGTGCAGCTAGAGACAAGGGGACAGATGTGCTGGGGTGCACCCTGGGGATGGGTTGGGGGAGGAGAACAAGGACCCATCCCTGCACCACCATCGCCCCAGGAGAAGATGGGGGCCCCCCTGAGCTGCTCAGCTTCACACACACTGAGTGCTCCCTGCACAGTCCACCACTGGCCTCCTTCTGCATGGGACGGCCCTGGGCTGCCCCAGGGTCTATGACCCCAGGCCCGTCTACCGGCATGCCCCCCACCTGCTTCCAGGAGGACCCCACTATCCACCCTACCCGCAAACCTGCTCCCACTCAAGCCTTGGGCCCCCTCTCAGGTGGGAGGAGCAGCCTCCTCTGGACCCCTGGGGGCTTTTTGCTCCTGGAGGACTTAGGACCTGACTGGGGGCCACCTCGCCTCCTCCATCCCAACACCACCACCACTCCCAGGCACAGCTCCCTGGCCGGGACCACCTCTAGGCACTGCTCTCTGCGCCCCATCTCAACCACTGCCCCCCACCCCATGAACCTCGGCCCTATTCCCACCCGTCTCCCCCGCCCTGACCCCTGCAAAGAAAACAGATGGCTGAGGGGCCGGGCAGGACCTCTGGGAGTGGCCCCAAGCCAGGTGAGCCGCAGACACAGACACAGGCTCCCAAGGGCCCAGGAACAGGGGTTTTCACCGAGCACCTGGGTCATGCCCACCAGAGCTAGGGCTGAGGGACACGGGGCAGAGGGCAGAACCCCAGGGGACCCAGGCCCATGGAGGCCAGTGGGGTCCCAGACTAAAAGGCACGGGGAGAGCAGGGCAGAGCTGACCGCCTGCCCCAGGCCCGTCCCACTCCTGACCTGTCCCCATCAGGGGCCGCTTTGGCCGCCCTGGCCCACTGCCCCCAGGCCCCCATATCTATGTGGACGAGCACACTCCCTCTCGGGCCTCCTGCATGCGCGCACCGTTCTCCCTGCCCCTCCCCAGGCCACGCTGCCTCCCTGGGTGGGCTCTCAGCGCCCCCTCGTGGGCAAACACAGGCTGACCGGTCACCAGCCATCCTGGGCCACTGCTGGCTCTGCGCCCAGTCTGCCCCACACAGGGAGGGGGCCCCAGAAGACTGAGGGAAGGAGGGGACAGTCGCAGCAGGGGTGGGATGGAGCTCACAGGTGACGGAGGTTGGGAGTCCTGAGTGGGGGGTGACCCCCGAGGCTCCACCCACAGCAGCCATGATTCCGGCATTTTAGGGTCCGGGGGCCCCAGGGGCATCGTTCACATGTTCATTCAAGCCACATTTTTCTGAGAAACCATGGTGCCAAGAACTCCACCGGGGACCAGGCTCGGTGGCCTCGCTCATGGAACACCAGTCTGGGGGAGACAGAGGTGTTAGCTGAACTGTGTGGTCACCCTGGCCGAGAGGCTCATGGGGCCCCACGGGAGCCCCCATGGGAGGAGTCCATCCCACCCAAGCCAGGTCTGTGGGGTGGGGAGGGGACACACCGGGCTAGGGTGGCTGCAGGGATCGGGGCAGGACAAGTGGTCAGCATCATGGGAATGAGCAGGGAGGGGTCAGCAAGACTCACTCCGGGAAGCTTGGGGGTGGGGACCTGCAGGGTTCTGAGCAGAGACGGACAAGGCCAGACTGATGCATTAGGTGGCCTGGGACTCTGGCATCCAGAGTCCCATGGCATCCAGAGTCTCATGGCATCCAGGGCTGGTGGGGCACAACCTGGGGCAATAGGGAAGGCATAGCAGGCTGTGACTGGGCAGGGGCAGGGATGGGGGGACAGCAGTGGGGACCCTGGGCCAGGACAGGAGCTGCAGGTGAGCTCTCAGGGAGGAAGGTTTGGGGTCATTCAGGTAGCCTGGGGGAGAGACCCAGAACCCTGGGGCGCCGGCTTGGGGCCAGTGTGGCCTCACAGCTCCACCTCCTGCTGCTGTCACTCTCTCTGACTCCAAGCAGAGACCCCAAGGGCAAAGGCTCAGCTCTGTGGTCCACACGCTGTGGCCCCAGCACCTGCCTCCGCACCCCCGGCAGGAAAGCGGAGGAGGCGTCGTGTACGGAAACCATGAAATCAGCTGTGGTTGGCATGAGCCAGCCCACGGGAGCGCGCCTGGTGGAATGTGGGAGCGGGGTTCTGCCGGGACACCATCAGGGAGGGGCCCTGCTGCCTGGACTGGTCGGATCTGTTCCTGTGGACGTCCAGCTGCTGTGGCAGGAGAGGACCCCCCGGAAGTGTGGTTCCCCTAAACTGTTGCCCAATTTCCATGTGTCCACAGGGACAGCAGCGGCAGGGCTCCCTCACCCAGGAGGAGGGACGGAAGGAACCTTCCTCAGTCCCTGAGCGGGAGCAGGAGTCCCTCTGGAAAGCTGTGGGGAAAGCCGGGACCACAAACAAGGAAAGCCTGTGCCCCTGGGCAGCCATGGGGAAGGGGATACCACTGGTAAGGGGCAGTCACAGGGAAGGGAAAAGACATGGGGAAGGGAACAGACACGGGGAAGGGAACAAACATGGAGAAGGGATCAGCCACAGGGAAGGGAGCAGCCAGAGGGTAAGGGGATCAGCCACAGGGAAGGGGAGAAGCCACAGGGAAGGGAGCAGTCATGAGGAAGAGGAGCAGTCACAGGGAGGGGAGCAGCTGCGGGGAAGGGGGTAGCCACGGGGATGGGGGCAGTCACAGGGCAGGGGGCAGCTGGGAATCAGGCCAAGCCTCCCCGCCTGTACTGAGGCCCCTCCTCAGCCTCCACCAGAGCCGCACTCAGAGGGGCCCAGGACCGAGGACGGGGCACATCCCTGCTTTTATCACCAGCTCCTCCTCCGGGATCTGTCCTGGCTCTTCTCCAGGGCGGTCCTAGGTGCTCTGGCCTCCTGCGACCCCCGCAGGCATTAGATGGGATGCTGCCTGCCATCAGGCCTGCCCAGCTCAGTACGGAGGACTTGGTGCCGATGCTGGGGCTGCCCCGGCCTATCCGCCGTTCTCCAGAGGCCAGCTGTGGGCAAGCAGGCCAGGCTGCTCTGGGCTGGACACGGGGCGTGGAGCCTGGAAGGGAGGCAGCCTCGCCACACGCTGGGGGTGGGGGGGGTGCAGGGCCCCTCACCCAGCCCCTTGGCAGGACATAAGGAGGTCCCCAAACTCACAGCCCACCCTGACCCTGTCCGGGAGGAGTGACCCCAGCAACGCTCCAGGGCCCTCCAAAGCCATCGTTGCTAGGACTCATGCAGGTGATAGCCGGCCCTGAGCCCAAGACTGGCCACTGCCCAGGCTCCCGCTCCCTATCCCCAGACGAGCCGTATCCGGCCACCGGTGCTCCACAGCCCACCACCGGGCACACAAGCTTGCTGACTAGTAAGGGGAGTGGTGGGTCCTGTTCCAGGCTTGGCCGAGGGCTGGGCATGCCCCTCCACAGGCCCCAGGGCCCAGACCCTGAAGCCTGCACCCCGCAGCCTTGTCCCCACCCTTCGGGCCTGTGGCTCCCCCATGCCCACAGCTAGGTCCCTCCACACTGGAAAGCACATGACCCAAACAGGCCCCACTCTGGGGATCGGACTTGCGTCGAGTCAAGCTACCCTTGGACCGAGGGGGAAAGGTGTGCTGTTTGGAGCCGGATAGAACCCACCCCCTTCCTAGGCCACTCCCTGTGTGACTGGGACAGACTTTGTTTGCCCAGGCCTGGCCCCAGACTGGGCCTGTGTGCTCCCTCCGGAGACTGGGGTGGTGAGGTCCCCCACTTTCCTAGTGTGTGCTCAAATCCTGGCCAAGAGGTGACTGAGGGGACAGCCCAGGGCAGGGGTGCCAGCTGAAGGCAGCCAGAACCCTCTGAGAACGTGGGCCCTGACCTAGGGTAACCCACCCCACTCCCCTAGGCCAAGCCCCTCCCCTTCGTCTGCAGGGTCCCATTCTGATGAATGACGTCCTCTAGAGACGGAGGCAAGCTCCACCAAGGATGGCATTTCCAGAGTGGGATCCTTCTGGCGTCTTCCCAGGAAACCTCCCTTGGGGCAGAGACACCTGAAAGTCCATGCTGGGCCCTCACAGCAAGCCCCGAAGTGGCTGGGAAGCAGGGGGGACACCAGTCCCCAGATCTGACTTGAACCCTTTCCTCCACGGCTTGCCAAGAGCATCCCAGAGCAGGCACTCGGGAGAGTCCGCCAGATGGGGTCTCAGAGCTAGTCTGCACCCCGAGCTATCCTCTGCCATCCTGGTGTCCCCACAGGGGCCCCCGCCAGCCCACGCTCAGCACAAGAAAGAGCTGAGTGGGGCCATGTCCATCCGCGGGACCTCCATTCTGTGCAGCCTACACGGGGACAGAGAACCTTCAGCCCAGCGAAGCTGCTCACACCCGTGTCCAAGTGGAACAAGATCCGCCACCAAATGGACTTTCCAGAAACAGAGACCAGCAGGCAGTCTTCCCACAAGCTGGGAGGGGGGCACAGAACACAACTGACAGATGGGAGGCCCCAGAGCCCCTGACTTTCCCTCCGGGTGGAGGGACGCCTGTGAAGGCAGGTCCGCGTGTAAACAGGTGTCTGAAGGGACCAGCTACAGCGTCACCCTGTGGCCTCGGGCCAGCCTCCCCACCATGCGCAAGTCCTCACCCGCGGACACCGAGCTAGACTCTGGAAAACCTAGAGAAGACACACAGAACGAGCGGACGCCCAATGGGGCAGACCACGTTAGGTCAGTCCCATGTTTTAACCCCAAGCAGGCATCAGGTTCCGGGCGGATGGTACCCACGTCCGTGTGCCGTCCGGACTCACACTTGGACGCGAGGAACATACTCTCCACAGAGAACTGGGCAGGTGCCCAGAGCCAGAGGGGACGGTGGACGGGCTGCACCCCGGCACAGGGCTGGCGGGGAGACAGCTGAAGACTGACCTTGCCCACTACCAAGACCCGGGTGCCGCCAGGCCCCCAGAACCTGTGAGCCGCAGGAGAAGCACAAGGGCAACGTGGAAGGACGGGCACTGGTGGCTCCCGAAAGGGGCCAGGGGAAGTCCTGAAGGGACGCAGTCACCATGCACCTGCACAATTCAGCTTCCCCATGGGCGGGGACGGGACCCTCCAAGCCCCGTCTGTTCACAGGGGAAGAGGTTCGCCCTCTCCCTGCTGACACGGGCCCCTGCTCCAGCTTTGGGGATGTAGCACCTGGAAGGGCACGCGGTCCTCCCCACTGTTGTCACCGCTGTCAATGCAGAGGGAGGGGCCTCCTGGGGGCGCGCCAGGAGTGCCTGTCGGGCATCAGAGGCAGGCGTGCTGGGACGCCTCGTGTGGGACACCCGCCCTCGGGGGCCCGCTGCCCCCTCTGTGGCAGGGAGGAACCACTGCGGGGGGGCCAGGGCAGAGCTGGTATCCCCAGGCTCACAGCCAGGAGCCACAGGCCCACACGCACACCCGGGTCCGGGCAGATCCCGCCAACCAGCCCGGCCGCCAGAGGGGAGGCTCGAGGACTCCGTCACACCCGAACCCAGGGCCATGCCTCCTCAGACCGCAGCTGCTTATCCCTCCTCGGGCCGTGCTCACAAGCCTCCCGCCCTGCCCAGACCGGCAAAGACCCACACTGCAGGGCACAGAACCGGCTTCCAGGGGCTCGGGGCCAACCCAGGCCAAGCGGGAAGAGGGACAGGCTTTGACCAACAAGACACGGACACAGGAGCCAGCCAGGGGACAGCATCCTTCCTTTCTGCCCCCGACGGACAGCTCCGAAGCTGGGCTTCCCTCCCCACACCTCACGTGGTCGCTCACGGACCAGGTGCACCCCCACGTGCCCTCCGTCCCTGTCCTGTTCCACGCTCGCTGGCCTGGAACCACACCTCCTGTTGTGGGCCCATCTGCGCAGCCCCATATTTTTGTGGGAGTCCTGACTCCCAGCACGTTAGAGCACAACTGTGTGGAGACACGGTCTTTACAGAGGTGGTCAAGGTGAAATGAGGTCACGAAGATGACCTCATTCAGCCTGACTGGGGGCCTGCTAGGACAGAGACACGCAGAGACTGCGTGCGGGCACGGCCATCTGCAAGCCCAGGAGGGAGGCCTCGGGAGGAGCCAGCCCTGCCCGCACCTCCTTCTAGAACTCCAGCCTCCGGGAGGTGAGGCCAGCCTCGTGCTGTCTGAGCCGCCCTCTGTGGGGCAAAGCAACCACTGCCCCAGCAGACAACCATCCCGATCGGCCTCACCTCCGGCTGCTTTCTAGGGAGCCCCGTGCCCTGAGAGGTCTCTGCAAAGCCCCAGGCATTTCTCCCCATTGCTGAGAAAGTTCTGGAAATGGGCCTGGGGTCAGACAAGGCAGGTCCCTGGGGACCGAGTGCTTCCCTGGCTGCCGGTGGAAGCATTTTGGCCTCGGGCAGCCTCTGACTGAGCCCTCCTGATGGGGACTCCAAGGACTCGATGCTCCCTTCCCCCACGGCTGAACGGGGCCCAGCTTGTCCCAAGCCCCTGGAAAGCCACAAAGACCGTGTTGCAGGTCACCCTGTCTCCAGCCCATCTCTCCTCCTCCCCAGGATTTCCTTCACCCAAACCTGCCCATGTGGGCTTCTGCGGGTCAGCAGAGCTGGGAGGGAGTGAGCTTTATCTGTCAGCTCAGCCGCCGTTGCAGTGGGAGCTCTGGGGGGGTCTCGGGGCAGAGTCCGGGTCCGCGCCGGGTCTGAGATCCTGGTCCTCTTCTCTCTACTGCGCCATGTCCCCATGGCTGAAAGGTCCTGTGTGGGCATCTGCTGCCTATGGGACCTCCCTCCACAGCTCCTACCGGCTCCCCTCAGCATGCCACCCAAGCCCCCTGATGTCCAGCTGTCATCTGCCACCAAGCTAAGGCTTGACGGAGGTGCCGGCGGTGGAGGGCTCCTGGGTCCAGCATGGCGGGCGTGTGCAGCAAGTGTTAGCTGAGGGAGAAATCCTCATGGGCGTCTGCCCCGACACACCCACCCCAGGCCCACTGAGGGGGTGGGCCCTCCCTCCCCGCACACCTGACCCCGGGGGCTCCTTCCCCTGGAAGCCCCACATCCTGCCCTTTCCGCCCACCTAAGAGCTCCCTTTGGGCATCACCTCCTCTATGAGTCCCTCACTGGCCCTGTGGCCAGCCTCTAGGCTGTCAGGTGTCCCCCTGCTCTGCCCCCACGCGGTGCCCCCCAGTGACACGCAGTCATGATTGCCACATCCTCCTGCCGCTCACCGGGTCCCCTGCTGGACTGGGAGCTCGCCCAGAGCCCGGCACGGGCCCGCAGAGTCAGCAGCTCGATCTGGCTGTGCTCCAGGCCGCCCGGCTGCCAGCTGCCATCAGACCTGGAGGGAGGGCTGCCTCAGGGAGCAGGGGACAGAGAGTGGGCTCTGGGAGCTGCCTCCACCGCAGGGGACACGTCAAGGTGTGCTGCCCCCACACCCTGCTGTGCTGGGAGAGGGGCCCCGCCTGAGGCTGAGAGCTGGCCTCACCATGGGGCCTCAGGGTGCAGCCCTCCCGGGGTGGTGGCAGCAGCACCCGACTCCACGAGGCAGACAGAACAGTCTTCCCAGCCCCCTCCTCCTGGGGCAGTGCTGTCCTGCATTTAAAAAGGCAAGAAGAACAGGGGAGATGAGTTCCAGGAACAGACTCCCTCCAGCCAGGACACCCTGTTATCGCCAGCGCGACCCCATCTACGTGAGCACACTGTGAGCTACTTTGCATTGAGTGAAAAGGCCGGGGTGTGTGGGACGCTTACACCCAGAGTCCCTGCTCAGTCGTCCCATGGAGGGGGCAGGAGGGGGCAGGACGGACCAAAGACCCCGCCTCCCGCACCTGCCAGGGGCGAGGACCCGAACCAGAAAAGCCGCAGAGGCCCTTTTTGAAAAGAGAAGGGCCTGATTGATGCCAGGAAATGTGGGAAGGACTTGCTCCTGGTCCCTGGAGCTGGATTTTTCAGGCTCTAAAGCCAACAGCCCTGCGTCCCTCATGCCAGCACCCACGCCGGGAGGGTGTGACCGCCCCTGCTGCACTCGCCTGCGGCACCTGGACCTCCTCCCCCAGTGGGTAGAGCCGGTATTTCCACCCAAGGCCGTGCCCGGGGCTCCAACAGGTGCCCTCGGCCCCCGACAGGTGCCCTCGCCCCACGACAGGTGCCCTCAGCCCCTGACAGGTGCTCTCGGCCCCCATGGTGGGTGGCAGGGGCCAGAGGTGTGCCCCTGCCACAGCAGGTCCTGGGGTGTCATAGTCACTGGTCATCGGGCCACGCCGCATATTTGAAAGCCGCCGAGTGTCCTGTAACCGTGCGAAGTGGCAGGTGGTCACCGGGCAGCGCGGCGGTCGCGGTCACGCTGCGTCTGTGCCGATGCGGAACCGCTGCCTGCGGGCATCTGACACTGACTTCCCTCATATGCCAATTTCACCTCTAATCTTGTAAAAAAAAAAAACCAAGGAGCCTCCTGGGGCCGATGGACCAGAAACACCAGAAGGGGGCTGAGCTAGGGGAGGCCAGCGAGGCACTTGCCTTGAGCACAGGATACGTGAAAACACCGGAAAACTCACGATTCAGGATTTTGTGAGCATATTTAATGTAATTTTTAAATCAAAGTTGATGCAAAAGGATCACAGTGGGCAAAATATCAGACATTAAATAAATACGGATGGGCGCCCGGCGGGGCGGGGGTGGGGATGAGGCCCTTCTCAGCCCCGGGAGATCGCCCTGGGTTCACCCAGCCACCAGAGGTGTTTCCAGAAGAAGGGGCGAGTTAGACCCCACACACGGGGCGCCTGAAACTCACAGCTTGATCTTCTCAGTTCCAGAGGCCAGAAGTCCCAGACCAGGGGCCGGTGAGTTTGGTTCCCGGTAAAGCCTCGCCTGCGGGCGTAGGGATGCTGCCTCCTGGCCCTTCCTCGGAGCAGGCTCACAGGCGTGGGGTCTGCCGTCTCTCTCTCATAAGGACACCAGCCCTGTGGCATCAAGGCCCCACCTCATGACCTCATTTAAGCTTCGGTGCCTGCTCAAGGCCACAGTCGCTCTGGGGCTTAGGGCTCCAACCCGGGAACGTAGGCCGGCCGCCGGGCCCAGCAGCTCCCCGGCACCAGGCACCCTTTGGCGAAGTTGTGGGTGAAGCATGGGCCCCCCGGCTCTTCTCTCTCTCTCTCTTTCTCTCTCTCAAGTGCTCTCCCAAAATGACTGAAAACAGGCATTCAGACAAAAACCTCCCCACCAGCCTTCAGAGCCGCGCTATTCACAACAGCCAAAACATGAAAACAGCCCAAATGTCCCTCCGCGGGGGACGGACACACGAAACAGCAGAGCGTCACTCAGCCACGGGCAGACCTCAAACACCACGCTCGCGGTGGGAGGGGGACACGGAGCCCACTGTTCTAGGACCCCTGCCCCTGAAGTGTGTCCAGAACAAGCCAGTCCCCGGAGAAGGTACACGGGTGCTCCGAGGAAGGGAAGGGGGACGATGGGATGTTCCAGAGCCAGAGACAGAACATAGTTGCAAAAAGCGTGAGGTGTAAATTGCCACAGAATTGTGTCCTTTAAAGAGATTCCTTCTTTGTTTCGTGAATTTTGCCTCAAATTTTTTTTTAAGTGCTTTCACCCTTGGAGGGTGCCCTGAGCAGCAACAGGTACCCAGCTTTGAAGGCTGGGGTGATTTAAAGATCTGGAGAGCTCCCGGTTTGGGGGTGCGCTCTGGATGTCTCCATTCATTCCCAGTGTTCCAGATCTATGATCCTTTCCATCCCCCAGACACGAAGGACAGTGTGTGTTCTTTTGCTAGGAATTTTTCCATGAAACTACATCCCAGGCTCAAAGACATCTCAGGGACTCACGCATGGTGGCGAAAAAACGTGGCCCCGAAGACTGTGACCCTCTTTCCTTTGAGCAGCAGGGTCTCTGTCCCTCTCCCCAGAGCGGGGTGGGCTGTGGCTGCTTCCTCCCACAGAAGATGGGCAGGGGAGCCACAAGACATGGGAAGCCCTCACCAGATGCTCCTGGAACACCAGCTCTGGGGACGGTCCCTCTGGGGACGGTCCCTCCCTGAACCTGGCCCCGGCCGGGAGAGGCCCCAGCCAAGGGGAGCGGCAGAGAGCAGGTGCTCCCGCACCCTCCTGACGGCTCCAACGCTGGCTCGCTCCCTGCAGGGCCCCGGACATCACGGTAAAACCGTCCCCCACAACAAAGGCTGGGAGACAGTCACATCAGCTCTTCACTGACCAACAGCTGTCCCATCGCTTCCCTTTTGAACAACCCAAAACTGGTTCACTTCCTATCTAAACACTTACGTCTTGCAAACGTCTGAGCTGCCCCATGGAAAGATTTCGTGAAAATAGCGATATCCATAGGAAGTGCAGAACGTGCTAGAACAACTCTGTCCTTCCACAAGAGGCAGAGACGCAGGGCACACCAGCTCACCCGGAAGGAAGCTTCCAGCAGCCTGGAGGCAGCCTCAGCCGGGGTTCAGAGACCAAGCAGAGGCTGCTCTGGGGCGTTTCTGCCTCCTCATTCTCTTTCCTTCCTCTGCAAATGAACCTTCTGCAGATGGCCACAGGGTTCCAAGATGACACTGTCCCACACCACCACCTGGAAGGGGAAGCCCTCCCCTTCACACATGCACACGCACGTGCACTAACCACACTCGCATCTCAGCCTCCTCTCCCTGCCAGGGCACTGGGTCCCAGCTGGCCGGTGAGGTCTTACAAGCCCAGGCGGAGGGCTAGCTACTGGGTTCTGGGGACAGCCTCTAGGAGGAAGGATGACGTGCCTTTTTAAAAGACACTTAACAGAGGGAAGCATTTGCACCGCAAACGGAAAGCCCTACTGCGGACGTTTTCACTTGCCCCGCTGTTGGGAGGTGTGCGGTTAGACAGTGTTTTCCTGGCCCGCCCGTCCTCCTGCGGGAGGGCCCCTGAGGGCCCGCGCCCCGTCGGCCCAGCTGTGAGAGCAGGGTGGCCAGTCCCCCGCTGGGAGTCAGGGCTCATGCTCTGCCTCCTCGCGCGCCTGCCAGGCCTGCATGCCCTCGTTTATGCTACAGAGTTGTGGACCACCTGCTCTGTGGCAGAACGCATCCATCAGCCAAAACCGGCCTTCGGGTCGGAACATTTAAACCAATCAATTCTCCTGTTACCATAAATCAATCAGGACTGCCGAGCTGCCACCCCTCCTGGTTCCAGGAGGCTCTTCGAGGCTGCGGTTCAGGGGAGAGGGGAGCTCTTCCCTCAATAATAAACATATTTTTGCACAAAACTATAAAACCTCTTCTATGCCTTCCTGCCAAAATTCAGATGGCCGCTCTGCTTTTCCTGGGAGAGGCACGGAAAGCCGGGTCCCCAGCCGTGGCCCTCCTCACCCTGGGGGCTGCGAGGTTTCCCGTCTTGGGGTCCCCGGGGGGCCTCCGGTGACAACCGCTGGTTTGGTGGGAATTCTTTCCTTAGATGGTGGATCTTCTGAGCCTGGCTGGAGGGACCCGTGCGCTCAGCATGGGGCAGGTGTGGGAGGGTCCCACGGGACAGACCGCGGGTGAGTGCAAGTTGGACCCGCATCTCCCCATCACGTTCCTGCCCCCATCTCCCTCATTTTGTCCATCGGCGCGGGAGAAGTCTCTCGGGTTCCCATTTTGGGCCAAGCTTTGTCATTCCTGATGCATTTTCGACAGCCTCTTCCGCTCAGCAGGTTTGAGTAAAGTGGCTGGTCGGGGCGGGGGGGGGGGGGGATCTGAAGCTGGAGCCTTCCATGCCCAGTGGACCCTTCCATGTCCAGTGCTCCCGTCTGAGAGGCTCCCTGGAAACGGAGGAGCAGATGGCTCCCAGAGAGGAGGCCCGGGCCGGGCTGTGGGGGGAGTGACGCCCCAGGACCCTGCTTTCATTCCTGAGGAAGGAGTGTTAATACCAAGCAGCCAGGAAGGAAGAGGCAGGCCCGGTTCTTTTTTCTTTTTAAAAATAAAAATCTAATAAAATGTGTCCTCTCCGTGCACGGTACCGGATAGATTTGTTTAAAGTGTCTGCACTTAATAAACTTAATAAGGTGCTCAAAGTAAGAGTCAACCTGGAATTATCAGCGGGGGGGGGGGAGGGGGGCCTGGGGGGAGATCTGGGGGGGGCGTCAGGCTGGGGAAGCATAGAGTCTGGGCAGGAAATACCCCCCCAGACACAAGCATCCGGAAGGACGGGAAAGGGTAGCGCAGGAGGCTAGCCGAAGCAAAGCTGGTGCAGCTCTAGTGACATTAGGAAAATAAACTCTAAAAAAGCCAAAAGCATCACTAGAGATAAGGAGAAGCACTTTGAAATGACAAGACAATCCATCGATCAGGGCTATGGAACAATTCTAAATTTTTATGTTCCTAATAAAATAGCTTCAAAATACATAAAGCCAAATCTTCCAAATAAACAAAGAAAAAGAGACAAATCTGCAGTCATCACGGGAGACTTTAATATATTCTCTCAGCATATAGAACAATCGGACGGAAAGTCGGTGCAGACATTGGTCACCGTGCAAAGAAAACTGACAGATGTTTTATCACTTTTCGTGACTCCAGAGTACACATGCTTCTCAAATGCTTCCAAAAATGAATCATAAAGTCTCAAAGAACATGTGATCGAGATTGTGCAGAGTATGTTCTCTGACCACAATGAGTGCAACAGATTGTGCTTTCCAAGAACGGCTACAAGGCTACTTCTTTTCCAGGTTTTCCAGAACCTTGGCACTTCCTATTAGGAGAGGAGACCAATTCCCCGGTTTTGAACCTGACGGGTTATTGCAGCTGCCTCAAGGACAGGAATCCAGTGGAACTGGTGCTAGGGGACACCAGAGGCAGAGTTTCAAAGGTGACCCCACTCCCAGCTGACTCTCTCTCAGAAAGAGAGAGTCAAACCAGCCTGATTCCATGAGGAAGCTAAGGACTCATGAGGACACTTGAGAACACCTGTGATGATGTTCTGCTGGGAACCCCCAGCAGCAGCCTGTCAATGGCTAGAGTGGGGACAGGATGGACCCATCAGAGGATGCACCCCCAGCCTCTGCGTCCCACCCACTGAGCTGCCCCCAAACTTCTAGTCCTGAGCAAAGTAAATGCAATTTGCTATTGTCATTTTAAACCACTGTTTGGGGGTAATTTGTCAAAAGCGACATGTAACCAAAACAGTGAGATCAAGATGGAATCCTTTTTTTTTTTTTAATTTCAGAAATGCCCATGCTCAGGAATTACTATAAAATTACTAGAAAAATATTTTTAACTGAATGATAATAAAGACCTAATATATCAAAACTTGAGATTCAGGGGTGCCTGGGTGGCTCAGTAGGTTAAGCACCTGCCTTCTACTCAGGTCATGATCACCGAGTCCTGGGCTCAAGCCCCAAGTTGGGCTCGCTGCTCAGCGGGGAGCCTGTTTCTGCTACTCCCCCTGCTCGTGGGCTCTCTCGCGCTCACTCTCTCCTGCTCTTGCTCTCTCTCTCTCTCAAATAAATAAATAAGGAATCTTTAAAAAAAAAAAAAAAACTTGAGATGCAGCTTAGGTCATGCCTAGAAATTTATAGCCCTAGGAAATATGTAAAAATAAATAAGAAATGTTAAAAATTGATGACTAAGCATTTATTTTAAAAAAAGAAGAGTAAACTAAGCCCAAAGAAAATGGAAGAAATAATGGAAATAATAGTAGAAATGAATGAACTAGAAAACCACTTCATAGAAAGTGGACAAAGTCAAATACTTGGTTCTTCCAAAAAATGAATATAAGTGACAAATCCATGGTAGGATCAATATTGAAAACAGAGAGAAGGCACCAGGTACAAGGTAACCAACACCAAAAACGGAAAGGGGTCATCACTTCAAATCTAGTCCACGTGCCAAAGACTTACAGTGATCTTACGCCCAGCTTTAGTCCACAAGGTTCAAAAACTACATTAAATGGGCAGATTCTAAGAAAAATGCAACTTAGCAAAACTGCTGCAAATATACATTCTAGATATTCCTAAAATTCCTTGAAAAAGAAGAAAGGTTAAAAAAAATCCACAAGCTGTTTCAAAGACAGACGAGGAACACAAAGGTGGAGAATTGCTCCTACCTGATGTCAAAGAAGATATGGCGAAGGGCAGACACATCCATCAGTGGAATGACATAGAGAATCCAGGCACAGAGATAAAACACACACGATCAACTGCCCTTCAGCCGAAGTGTCAAGGCGATTTCACAGAGACAGGTGCTTCGTGGTGCTAGGACTGTTAGATATACCCATATGCCGAAAGAATCTTGCCCCATATCTTGAACCATGCCCAGAAGCTAACTTGGAGCAGATCATAAGCCTAACGCCAAACTTTAAACTCCAATATCCTTAAGAAAACATAGGAGAAAATCTTAATGGGTCTTAATGGATTTCTCAGGTGTGACATCAAAAGTAGAAATCATAAAAGAAAAATATTGCAAATTATACTTCACCAAAACTGAAAAATGTCAGGGTGCCTGGGTGGCTCAGCCTTTAAGCATCTCCCTTCAGCTCAGGTCATGAGCCCAGGGTCCTGGGATCGAGCCCCGGGTCCAGCTCTCTGCTCTGCAAGGAGCCTGCTTCTTCCTCTCCCACTCCCCCTGCTGGTGTTCCTTCTCTCACTGCCTCTTTCTGTTAAATAAATAAATAAAATCTTTTTTTAAAAAAAAATGAAAAATGTCAGCTCTTCTAAACACACTGTTAAGCAAGTGAAAAGAGAAGCCAGAGACTGGGGGAAAGTTTTTTGCAAAATACATAGCTGATGAAAGACCTGTATCCAGAATATAAAAGAACTTCAAAGTAAGAATGAAAACAGAACAATTTGTTAACCTTAACACTGGGGGGAAGACTCACTGAAGAAGATATGTGGATGACAAAAAAGCACACGAAATGAGACTCGCCGTCTTTTGTCATTAGGAGACACAGAGCGAAACCACCGCGAGAGGCTACGGCACGCCATTCCGAATCATTAAGACCCAGGTGCGCGCTCAGAGGACGGAGGCCGTGGAGAGACTGGAACTCTCCCTCGCTGCCGGGAGGAAGGCAGCAAACAATTGGGCGATTTCGTGAAAATGCACCCTATGACCCAGTAATTTCACTCTTTGATATCCACCCAGGAAAAGAGGAAATATGGGTGTGTTACTCGTAATAGCCTCAAACTGAAAACAACCCCAATGTCCTCCAGCTGGCGAAGGGCAAACGAACCGGGGAGCATCAACAACTTATCATCCAGCACTCCTGGCAGGCAGAATCACGGATGAATTTCTAATGTATTGTGCTGAGCAAGAGACGCCATACTCAAATGACCACGTAATTGCCCCAAATTAGACTGTCCGTCAGCTGCTGAATGAGTAATTAAGACAGCAATTAAATAACCGAGAGAGCGGTTTAGTAATAGACTACGGATCCCAGAAACAGATCTTGGCAAAAGTGGGTAGTTGATTTACGACAAAGGTGCTATGGCAGAGCCCTGGGGAAGGAAGTGCTTCTTCAAGCAGTGGTTCTGTGCAGAGAAATATTCATATTTTGGGGGGTGCCTGGGTGGTTCAGTCAGTTAGCGTCTGACCCTTGATTTCGGCTCAGGTCATGATCTCAGGGTCCTGGGATCGAGTCCCACATCAGGTTCTCTGCTCGGCAGGGAGACTGCTTCCCCACCCCCTCTCTCTGCCTGCCTCTCTGCCTGCTTGTGATCTCTGTCAAATAAATAAATAAAATCTTTTTAAAAATTAAATTAAATTAAAAAAGAAATACACATACTTCTCAAATGTACGAAATCCGTAGCTCACACAATGTGCACAAAAAATCAGTCCCTCCTGGCTTGTAGCACTAAACGTGAAAGGTAAAAATATAAAGATTTTAAAAGATAATTGGAAAAAACAACTTCTGACCCCCAAGTGGGCAAAGGCAAAGGGAGTCAATCATACAGGGATATACTGAAAATTTCAATGACATTAAAATTAAGAGCTTCTATTCACAAAAAGCTGCCCTTGGGAATGAAGCAGCAAGCCGGAGAGCGAGGGAGAAGTAGTTACAATGTGTGTCACCAAACACAGTCATTCCTGGATTATTTAAAGAAACATTATAAATTAATGAGAAAAGGATCATTAACACAATGAAAGCATGGACAAGAGACTCGAACGGGGACTTCACAGAAGAGCGCCCGCGATGACCACAGACCCACCTGAGGCCGTGCGGGACATTTTCGGGAGGCGCAGAAGGGGACGCTGCAGCTGTGGGAAACCCTCCTGTCCACGAGGGGCACCGAAGCAACACATGTCGGCAAGGACTCCGTGGGCTGGGACCCAAGCTGCCAGCGGGAGCAGGAGCGGGGTGGCCCCTTTGGAAGGCTGGCGGGGCTGCTCACTGTGAAGAGGCACGGGCTGTGCTTGCCCCCCAAAGTGTGCGAGCATGCCTAGAGCCAGAACACTCAGGCTCACCCGACGGGAGCAGAGCGGATGGGTCATGACATGTGTAAAATGGGACAGAATTCAACAACCAACCCGTAAACGACCTGATTAAAAATAGCGAAATGCAGCACGCGCACCTTCTAACGTCGCACTTTCTTCTTACGGACGGCAGATGACCACGCGAGACAGGGGAAGCTAGAGGCTCACCACCAGACATCGCTACCCTGAAACAGTGCTATTTCCTACGCGGACCTTCTCCCGGCCATGACCCCCACGGCCCCCCACAACCTCCCCTACTCGCCGGGACCCCCATCCTCCTCAGCTTCTCCCTGTGCATGTCTCCTCTGGTCAGCTGTGTGGGCCCTTCACCTGGGGAGAAGTCACCCAGCATCATACTCAGGGAGAAGCCCTTTGGGGATGGGCACTTCCTCGACGGTCATCTCAGGAAGCACGAGTGGGGGAGCGGGGAAGGGAGGACAGTGTGCTTCCTTACACAGGACAGGCTGCAGCCCACGGTCCTCAGAGCTCTGCCCTCTGAGGGCTCCTTACTTCCACAAGCAGGCGTCCCTTGGCCGCTAACCAGCTTCCTCACTCGGGTTTCTGTTCAGAGAAAGCCGCACCCCGAGAAACCTTCCTGCAGCTCGAGCCATCTCGGGTCACACTCTGGTGTCTCCACCAGTTGAACTACCTTTAAAACTGTGGATTTCAGGGCACCTGGGTGGCTCGGTCATTAAGCCTCTGCCTTCAGCTCAGGTCATGATCCCAGGGTCCTGGGATCGAGCCCCGAGTCAGGCTCCCCGCTCAGCGGAGAGTCTGCTTCTCCCTTTCCCTCTGCCTGCCGCTCTGCCTACTTGTGCTCTTTATGTCTCTGTCAAATAAATAAATAAAATCTTTTTAAAAAGATTATAAAATTTAAAAATTTTAGACAAAAAAACTGTATGGATTTCCTATGAATACAACTTCAGTTCATTCAACTGAGGTCCCACCGTCAACTCTTTTCTAGACAGGCCTCTCCAGCTTGGGCGGGGACCCTAAAGACTCAGAAACCCTCTCATCTGCCAGGGAGGGTCTACTGGTCACCGCCAACCGTCTTTCCGGGAGCTTAAGCTCCCTGTTGAATCTGATCTTTACTCGGTCATTTCTTACCTTTGTCGTCTTCTGCCAGAGGGAGAGATGTGAGACGGAAAGCAGCGCTATTTTCAGTCCTGCCGTCCAGGATGCTCTCTGTGTCCCCCACATTCTGCGCGCAGACCAGCGGCTCTCATTTTGCCGGTGTCTCCGCCCGGCTCTCACACAGCTGGCAGGAGCTACCTGACATCGTGCGAGCCAGATCCACAAGCTGCCAGGTACAGGTCCCATCCTCCGCGTCACAGCGGACGGCGTCAGGCCCGCTGCTGAGCTCCATGCCACCGTTTTCCCTCCAGCCGAAGCCCTTCTACCACCTTTCTGAACTGCACTAACGGCCTGCCATTTCCCCAGCCTTTGCTGACCGTCTGCCTGCCTCCTTCCCCTCTCTGCCTACTGCCTGGACCCACATGCTTTCGGGCCCCCACTTCTGGATCCCAGGTCCTGTTTCAGCCAGCTTTTGATGCCTGCCGGACAGCCGCCATGTTCCGGGCTCCAGTCGGTGGGGCAGCAATCTGGGCTCAGCTGGGCTATTCTTCTATTGGTCTCAGCTGCTCTCATGCCTCTTCGGCCTGCTGGTGGGTTGGCTAGTGCCCGGATGATCGCCCTGTTCTCAGCTGGGAAAGCTCCTTCCTGCTCTGGGGTCAGGAATGCTTCTTTCTGCCAGCCTGGGCTTCTTCCCACAGGGGTCTCGGGGCTCCCACATCAGCATGATCAGCAAGCCCCAATGTGCAAGGGCATTCAGGCCCCTGCACATACCGCCTTTGCTGAGCCCCATCAGGTCAAGCAAGCCATGTGCCCAAACGCAGGACTAAGGGGTGGAAATCGACTCTAGCTCGGGACAGGAGGAGCAGCAAAGTCACCTTGAAAGGGGCAGCTATGTGGGGTAGAAGCAACTCCCGCCCCTGCTTGCCATCCAGCATCCCAGGGGCCTGGCGAAGGGGGCAGTGTGGACGGCCATACCGCAATGGAAATGGTGAACGGTGGACAAGGAGCTGGTCCCAACCCGGGTGCCTCCTGGGCATCTAATACCCAACATATATGACTCCCATTTCCCAAGCGGCTAACCCTTCATTACCGGGCATTCCTTCTGGGGATCGGCCCCTCCCCCAAGGCCATTTACCCTCTAAGCACAATTGATTGGCGTAAACACCTGCCCCAGGGACAAGCAACCCACAGAATGGTCTGTGACCCGTGACCGGAAGTCTGGGTTGGAAAGATGAGCCCTGCCAGCCAGACTCCCTCCCTCGAAACCGTCCTGCAGCACGAAGAACAGAGCTGCTGGCTGGGGGAGAGCCGGGGGCCAAGCGTCTGGGATACAGCAAAGCCTGGTACAGCCATGCTGGACAGGTGTCCTTGAGAGAAGCTGCTCAAGGGGAGTCCTGACCTGGGACACTGGCCCAGAGAGGCCACAGAGCCGCCTAGGGATAGAGCCCTGCGCTCTTGCAGACCTCAGCCCCCTGTACCTGCACAGCCAGCCCGCGGGCTCCACTCAGGAGAGAGCCTTGCCCCCTAAAGACCCAAACTCCCTGTCCTCGGAGCCTGCTGAAACAACATTGTGCTACGTCACCGTCCTGAGTGACGGTGGTGGCCTCCCGACTGTCCAGGTCCTCGCTCCCAACACCTGGGTATATTCTCCAAACAGCCAGCCGGCTGACCTTTCTAGAACGCAAACAAGAACGATTACTTTTATTAGTTGAGGAACGCAATTCAGATGTTTTAGCGGACTAGAGATTAAGTCGTCTTCCCCAGAGAAAGACGCCCACTCTGGAGGACGGTCCTCCGGACCAGTAAGACGGCAAACGGCCGTGCTGTCCGGCTGGATTGCACATTTGCAAATAGGAAACGTCATCCAGGGAGAATTCAGGAGAACGGTGAGTCACCAGGCGGCTGTGGGTGTCTGGTTGGTTGTGGGGCTTGACGAAATCACCCCGGGACTCATTTCCTGGAGTGGGCCGTGATGGCTGTTCTCCCCCGTAGGAACAGGAGTGGGGGGCTGCGTATGTAGGGTCTGGTCTGCAGGGAGCGGCGGGAGCTCACAGACTCATGATGGAGTACCATCGACCTCGCGTTGTTGCACAGAGCTGGGGAGGGCAGGCTGAGCATACGGGACGTGGGCTGCACCATCCAGCCGGCCTGTCCACCTTGGGTGCCCTGGAGCTAAGAGGGAGCCCACTGCAGGTGTCCATCACTCACCTGATGAGCGTGCAAAAGAACGGGATGACTGGGACAGCTTCCGAGAGGGTGGGCAGCTCTGCTCCCTGATTCTGACCCCAGGGCCGTTCTGTAAGACCACCGGTAGGGAAGCTCACTCCTCACCTGGCTACCTTCCATATTAGAAACCTAGGGGCACCTGGCTGGCTCAGTCATTAAGCTACCTTCGGCTCAGGTCATGATCCCAGGGTCCTGGGATCGAGCCTGCATCGGGCTCCCTGCTGAGTAGAAAGCCTGCTTCTCCCTCTCCCTCTCCCCCTGCTTGTGTTCCCTCTCTCGCTGTCTCTCTCGCTGTGTCAAATAAATAAATAAACTCTTTCAAAAAAAAAAAAAGAGAGAGAAAAGAAATCAAAACTAGCCTCTTGCCCCAGAGCGGAAAGGGTACTGACTTCGCTTGAATGATAACAACCCCCTTTCTGCCCATGGCCTTCACCAGCCCACAACCTAAATTCTCAGGAAAGCCGGCCCCTTGCCCTCCCAAAAGTCACCAGGCACTCTGGAACATGCAGGTAGAGCAGCCTCTTGGGGTCTGGCTCAGAGGAGCTGCATCTCCTGGGGCCAGCTCCTAGCTGGCAGCCCCAAACCGGGTGGGTCTCCAGCAGTCTGAGCATTGGAACCACAGGGAAGCCCCGAGACCCGCCCTCAGAGCTTCTGACGTCATTGCTCTCACGGGCAAGGCTGGCTGGGGGCAGACCTGACCCTGGGAGAGATTCTCAAACAGGTCTGCATACCAGAACCCTGAGGACAGCAGTGACATCTGGGAATCACAGTCCCCCAAGCCTGAATGCACCTGTCCCTCTAGTGCGGTCTGGACAGGGGTCCCAGCAGGGTTGCTGGAGTCAGGGCTCAAGGCAGGGAGGGGCTTTAGAATTCCTAGCCGTTTCTAGGCCTTCGGCCTCAGCCCCTTCCTCACTGTTCCTGTGACTCCGCTGCCCTTGGGGCCACATCGTGGGGGAGAGTCCCAAGTGGGAAACAGCCTGTCTCTGGGCAGCCGGGTGGGTTATAAAACTCGGGTATAAAACTTCCGTGCACTGGAAGATGCTGGGGGCAGAGAGGAACCCAGGTCTGACACACACAGCGTGGGCGGGTCTCAGAAACATCACGCCAGGGCAAAGGAGCCAGGCGTCAGAGAACTGCACTGTGCGAGCCTATTTGTACAAGCTTCTTGAAGCTGCAGAATGACAGAAGCCGTCGGGGGCTGTTGAACTCCGTAAGGGGCCCCCGTTCTCCAGAGTGGCTGCAGCAGCCTCACACGTTCCCACCATTCCCACAGCGGCGTCTGAGGGCTGCACCTGCTCCTGCCGTGGCTGTCCCCGTCGTCACCCCTGTTCCCCAGCATAGGTGAGCCCAAATGTTCACAGGGATCCTTTTAAAACCTGCACCTAATTGTGATCCCCCTTATCAGAACTCTCCAGAATCCTTCTGGCCAAAGCTAGGACAATTTGAACAATAGCAAAGATGATAATAACAAAGTGTGACATAAAATAACGGTCATGAGTGCATGCTTGCACAGACAATGGAAGGGAAAATGGAAGCCTGTCTTGTCCAGGATGACAACTGATAAGGACAGATGGCGGAAATGGGAAAACGTCCGTCTGACGATCATCACGGTCTTTTTTTTTTTTTTCCTGGCAAGAATCATCGGTGGATGCCAACGCCAGTGGGCAAAAGTGTGACCGCACAAGGATTCTGCCCGACACCACCCTGGCCAACTGGTCGACCTTCACCCCAGGAACTGGACAGATGAACACCTGTGCTTGCTGGCAGGACACACGGACAAGGACACAAGCTCACTTCCATGATGCTTCTCATCGCAAGGGAACTTCAGAAAGAAAAAAAAAAAAGCAGTTGAGAGCTTGCTGTAGCAGAACTCTCCAACACCATCAAGGTGGTGAAGACAAAGACCAGGAAATGAGCGGAATCAAAGTGGGTGGGGAAGCGGTGTGGAGTTAAGGAGACCCTCGGCCTCAGCATCCTGGGCCACAAGGTCGGCTCCCGTCTGAGGGTAGTCCCGCTCCTCCATGTCGGGCGCCCCGGCCCTGCCTGAGAGAGCTCTCCGCATAAGAGCATTCCCCCCATTAGACGTCAGATCTCCTTGGCTGCTGCTTCTTTTACTGCCTTTGAAGGAAATCCAAGTAGGTCCCAGCTCCATAAACTTGCACTTGGTAAATGTAAGTCAGAATGTTGTGCATAGTGACCATGGTTATGAGCACAGGCTTGACTTAGGACACCAACTTCACAGCAGAGATCCTCCCTTGTAAGGGGAGGGGGCTTCCAGATGGTCTGCAAAGCCTTTGCCAGGATTTAAGACTCCCCTTCATATATCGGCAAGACCCACACCACACCTTGGTGGGCATGACCACACTCCTGGCTGCCCCCTCCTTCTAGACTCCTCCCAGCCACGGAGTCTGGGCAACGGGCAGGGTAGGCGGTGCACAGGGTCAGAGCCTCATTCGTTCTTAGAAATAAGCAAGGAAGAGCCAACAACCCAAGTGGGTAGAAGAAAGGACATGATACACAGAAGGAAAGCAGGAGAAAAACAGGAAAAGCAGAGAGACCCAATCCAGAAGGGGCAGAGGGGGACCCACGGGAAATCCCCACATGGAAACCAAGAGCAAGATGAAGCCGGGAATTCTGAAGGCTGCAGGCTGCATGTGGGGGCAGTGAGCCAGGACATCCTGGGCTGCTGTCTGGGGACCCACAGTTCCAAGGCTTCCCCTCCAGGACCCCCTAGAGGTGCAAGACATGGGAGGACCCCCGCATCCCTGGCAGTGAGGAGGGGACCCCCAGAGCCTTCTCCAGCACCCCCTTCCACTGCAGCTGCTCTGGTGGGGACCTGGCCGCCCTTCCGAGTCCCCATGGGCCGGGCGCTGCTAGCCGCCCCCTCGGTGTGCAGCTCCCCATGGCCTGGCCGGTGGCCTTCCCCCAAGGTGGCAGTTGGGGCCAGGGGCTCCGTCACCTTCCAGCCCATCCCTTGGCCACCCCTTGGGACTGCTACATTCTCTATCAGGGACACAGAAAATCTGATGGTCCCTTTTCTCCGGGCTGGGGGCTGCCATTCCCTGCACTCAATAACCCGAGAGTGACAAGATGGTGATGGTCTCATGCTATCATTCCGCTCACACTTGGTGGCTGGGCTGCCTGAATAAAAAAAGCCCACCCCACAGATGCCAGCGACCCTGCACCCCCGCCCGTTTCCCATGGGAAAGGCAAGAAAAATGCGGGACTCTTCTCGTGGCTCACCCGTCTTCCAGATGAGGACCCGAATCCTATTATCCCTGGGAGCTGACCAGTCGGGCGCCCGGGCCCTCTGGTCTGAAGTCCAGCCCTTCGCACCGGCTCTGTGCTTGGCCCCCTGAGGGCTTCCTGGGCGGGGGGGGGCAAAGCTTCCGGGAGGGGGCAATCTCCCTCCTCTCTGCCAGGCATGACCAGCAGAAATGTGACACGCATCCCGTGGTGGGGAAGATGGGGTCTGGGCCCGGGAGCGTGCAGGTCGGCCCACCCGGAGCTCCGTCTACACCCGCATGCCCACAGCTCACACCGTGTCCCCCCCTAACCGCACAGCCCCACCCTCAGCGCAGACCTCTTGAGCCCGTGTCTATACATGAATGACAATTCTTGGAGTAGGAATATTCCCACATTCTCCCAAAATGTGCTGTGGTGGAAATATTTCTGAAGTGGCGTTAGTTTGAAGTTAGGGCCTTTGGGAATCAGGAGGGGCCTGGGCTCTCACTTTTTTCTTCTTTTTCTTTTTTTAAGATTATATTTATTTATTTGAGAGAGAGATAGCCCAAGCAGGGGGAGCAGCAGAAGCAGAGGAAGAGGCAGGTTTCCTGCTGAGCAGAGAGCCCAATGTTGGGCTCCATCCCAGGACCTGAGCCGAAGGCAGACACTTAACCGACTGAGCCACCCAGGTGTCCCTCGCTTCTCTCTCCTGGATGGTCACCTTGCCACGAGCTTCAGGTCCTGGGCGGGCCTCTGGAGACATGGAGGGGAGAGCTCCCCTCGGGGACCCTCCTGCCCCCCAGCGGCCCCCACGGGTCTGTACGTCGGACCCAAAGTCCTTTACCAAGTCTCCAGGATACTCCTTACCATCCCACGTCTCAGAAAGGGAATACACGTTAGGGATATAAATAGATTTCTTTACAGACATACAATTTTAAAAGCATACAAAACATAAAAACTATATAAATTTTAAATCTGCCATCCTCTACATCGCCTTTCCAAAGCTCAGAGAGCCCGCGGCAGATCACCTCTCCTTCCTGCCAAAGGATAACCGAAATAGAATAGTTTCTGGGGACGGGGGACATATTTTGAGCCCTGAGTGACGACTGTCTCACATTCGCTCCTTGCGGGTGGCCAGGAGCACGGAGCCCCCTCGGGACGAGTTTCTCCAGAATTTGTTTCTCACGTCACATTTGCCGTCACGTGAGAATCCGGACTGTTAAAATTCCATTTCAGGTCTTTATAGCAAAGCTAGATCTACATAAATCTTAAAATTTCTTGACCCATTTTCTGCAGCCTCTTCCACCGAGTGTGGTTTGGATAAGATGTCTGAGGAAGACCGAGCGCGGGGACCAGCCCAGGCCTGGGCTGTGGACACAGCGGCGGGCAGCCCCACAACATCTAATAGCTGCTTCCCAAGGAATGGAGTCCCAGAGAGGCTGTGGCAGACACAGGGCAGCTGCCCCGACACCCATGAGCCGAGCCCCAGCCCAAAGGACTCTCCCAGGCCGCAGTCATGCCCCGCACGGGGGCAGACCACGCAAAGTGGCCCCTGGGCAGGGCTGCGGAAGCTGGGCCCCTCCCTTCCCCTGGGCCAATCCCTGTGGCATCCACAGCACACCCCCCCAACCAGCCCTGCACCTCGGGAGGCCCCGCACGGAGCCCCCACACACCCTTCTTGTGTGGAGGGGCACCTCCTGTCCCGGGGCTCACCAGGTTGGGAGCATCTGACTGCTACTGGCCTTTGTCCCTTTTGCCTTTTCTCAACATTTTTCCCACCTTGAAAGGGCCCCCCACCCATCCTGGCCCCGTGCCTTCAGTCCCGCCACCGCCCAGCACTGCCCCCCGGTGCCAGCAGGCCTCCCGGGCAGAGGACAGGAGCCAACTTGCCTACGGCACCCACTAAGGGGCTTCAGCCACCCGTCTCCTGCCAGAAATCGGAGCAAGAAAATCATGTTCCCCTCAACTCTTGATTTGGAAACTATCCTGGTCCCTCTCGAGTAAATGTGAGGTGACGTGTCCTCGTTTCCCAACATAGGACGCACAGGGTCCTCCGGAACCACGGCATCTCAGGAGGCTTCCGCTGTGCTCTCAGGTCGGAGCCCATCTCGTAAACAGGCAATCCCGGCGTCACGCCGGCCCCGGAAATGGCAAGTGACACGCTGGGTAAAATTCATGCCAATTCTAAGAACCTGACACGCACGAAGTAAAACTGCACAAAGCCATCAAAAGCCATTCCTGAGGTGACAGCTTTTTACAGTCGTCTGGGAGAAAGAGAATTTCCAAAGATGGGCTGCAGCAGGCCGAGCCCCCATCCCTGGCTCGGGGAGGGACCCGTGTGCCACGTCCGTCACCCTGCACACTAAATACGTCACCTGAGTTCTGTGCATAGGAAAGCCCAAACGCCCATGACTTCGGAATGACAAGAGCATGAGAGAGGTCAGCAGGAATGGTAAGACAGCTGGACGTGGTCCCCACCGCGGGTCACTCCCCACAGCCTGAGAACAGGAGTCCATCGGGCCACCCACTGCCACCCCACCTGCTCCCCAGGAGGCACATGAGCGACCTCATTCTTTCCCGGCAAGCCTCGTGCCCACAGCGACGTCACCAACCCTGCGGACGACCCTGGAGGGCCCTTTGTGTTGATGAGCCAGGAACAGTCTTGGTAGAGATGCCCCTGGAGGCGTTATGTGAGCATGACCTCGGGCCAGATTCTCAACTTCGCACAGACGGGGATGCTGCAGGGTGACGGGGTCTCTGGGGACAGTCCAGCTTCCTTGAGTTGGGGGTGCCTCTCACGTGCATTTACGAGAGCATCGTAACTCTGCGAAGGGAAACAGACCCGGCGTCTCTACTGCATGGACTCTGGTCCCTGGGGCCCCCAGCCAGCTCCCTGGAGGTGTATGGAGAGTAACAAGAAGTTCCCTCGGATCTTCTGTTCCCGTGACAGAAGGACAGACAGAAGACCAGAGGGGGCAGCGGCCGGCGTGGACCCCAGCACCTGACCAGCTACCCCACCACTGCTGCCTGTTCCCATGGCGGCCCCTCGAGAGCACAACACAGCCACAGACTGTCCTTCTGGAAGCACTGGGCCTGGGTGGAGCCGAGGCCCCTCGGCGGGGAGCAAGGGGGACCCTGCTGTTGCAAGAACAGTGGGGAGGTGGCCCGTGGGCTCTGGGGAACCCAAACCTGCAGTCAGGAGCCTATGTGAGGGGAACCCCGAGTTCCCAACACTGAAGCCGACACCTCTTAGGACGGGAGAGGTTTTCTGTTTGTTTGTTTTTAAAGATTGATTGATTTGAGAGAGCGGTGCAAGGGGAGGAGGGGCAGAGAAAGAAGAAGAGAGAAGCTCCAGCAGCCTCCATGCTGCCCACGGAGCCCGACTTGGGGCTCGATCCTGCCCTAACGTAGGACCTGAACTGAAACCAAGAGTTGGTCGTTGAACTGACTGAGCCCCCTGGGCGCCCCACCAGGACGCCCAGATTTGATAAAAAACAGATGCATCTTCTCATTCTTCCCATGAAGAAGCTGCCGTGCGCGAGAGGTACAGCTTCCAGAAGCTAAAGATACATGTGGGTGCACACAAGTGTGTGCGTATATGCATGTGGGGGTGTGCACACGTGTGTGTGCGTGGGCGTGTGCATGTGTGCGCGTGTGTTGGTTCGTCCGTGCATGTGTGCATGTGTGTGGGTGCACGTTTGGTTGTGTGCATCTATGTATGCGGGGGCTATGCATGTGTGGGTGCATGCAAGTGTGTTGTGTACATGGGCTGGACATACTTGTGGGGGTGTGCATGTGTGTGTTGGTGTGTGCACGCATGTATGTGCGTGTGTGGGTGTGCATGCATGTGGGCGGGTGGGTGGGGTGCATGCATGCATGTACGTGCTTGTGGGGGGTGTGCATACCTGTCTGTGCATGTGGGTGTATGTGTGTGTGTGCATGTGTGGGTGGGTGTACATGTATGTGCACGTGTTGGTGCATGCGTGCGTTGCGGGGTATACGTGTGCATGCATGTGGGTGTGTGCGTGCAGGGGCATGCGTGTGTGTATGTGGGGAGAGGTATGTGCATGTGTTGGCATGTGTGCACATATGTGCGTGTGTGGGTGTGTGCACGCCTTGCGTGGCTGGTGTGCATGGAGGTGTGCATGTGTGCGTGCGTGTGGGGGTGCAGGAGCGTGCAGGCATGCGTGTGTGGCTGGGTGCGTGCCAGCTGGGCATGCATGCGTGGGGAGGCTCCATGCATACTTGAAGGCTGTGCTCCACACAGACACGGAGAAACGCTCTGCCTTTGAAGAGACTGTCTCTTCCCACCACACGTTTGGCTTCTGATCTCCTCCAATGGGCTCCCGTCCCCCTCGTGCCTCACACAGTTCTCGTATTTTGAAACTTAGCCATCAACAGGTGAACGCTGATGAAATCTTGGCGTGGTGAGAGCTGCCCTAGGCCTCGTCCCAGAGCCAGAACCCGGGTTGGGAAACCTGATGGATCTGGCCACGCACACATTCACAGCAGGTGCATCACAAGCAGAAGCTGAATTCCAAAGTTAAAAAGATGAACTGAAACGTCAATGTGATGCCCACGAGTGGCCGGGAGAGATGGGCTGAAGCCATCCACGCACAGAGCTCTGGAGTCAGAGAAAGACACAGAGCCCAAGAGGAAAACAAAACATGCGCAGGGACGTGTATGGGCAAGTTTCCCAATGGCCAAGAGCAAAGTCAAGATGCTCAAGGTCTCCAGCGGCCGAAGGCACGAAATCAAAGCAACAAAAGGCCTGTTCTCTGAGACCAGACGGAACGTGCAGTGCGGCCAGGGGACACAGTGGGGGACATGGCACCAGTTGGCGCCTCTGGAGAGCACCTTGGCAAAATGCATGGTAGTCACCCCACAGTGTCTGTTTCTGGAATTTACCCCGAGGATGTACTCAGGCAACTTCCAATGACACACAGCAGCCCCCACCTCAGTTCCCATGGTGGCCCCGGTCTGGGCGCAGGTGACTCTCCTTGGGACGGATGCCAGGGCCCACAGTGGCCTCCCGCTGCGCCATGCACCTGCGCCCCTCACCTCCCTCCTCCCGCCATGTGGGCCTCTCGTCCTCACAGGGCGTCCGAGAAGGGTGAGCCCAGGGCGACGTGGCATCTGGAGAGTGAGACCACGGCCACGTGACTTTGTCGCCGTGCACGGTTACTGTGGCCCTGTGTTCCTATCAGCTGCCGCCGGCATTCCCGTCCTGTGCCCCGTGTACAAGCTGACCTCAACTGCGGCTCCGGCCGCCCAAGAGAGGACGGAACCCTATAGGAGTCGGCACTCTCCGTGGTTTCGGGCGGCTGCTGGGGTCTTGGAACAGACTCCCCACGAATAAGGGGCGGGGGGGGGGCAGGGCTACCTTGTCATCAGAGATGTTCATCACAGCGCTGTTTAAAAACTGTAAAGAAACATGCCACAGTAGTTACATCTCTGCGCAGCTCGGTTATTAATGAGATACATCTTCTCAAACTCTTTGTGATGAACGGGTATTACTCTCACAGTGAAAACCATGGTTTATTAAAAGAACTCCGGGAAGCATTACAACAATGCTTTCATGGGCCTCTTGACACTTGGCCCCCAAACTCCCCAGACCGGCAAGATTAGAACTGCCCCCCCTTCTCACTCCCTGTGACAAAAAGCCTCTGGTTCTCATCCTGTCAGACCTCTGAGACTTACTAGACAGGAAAGGAACCCCAGCCCCCCTCTCCCAGGCATCTGGGTGGAGGCCAAGGAGGCCAGCAGGGACATCCAGACAGCCACCATGCCTTCTTTTCATCTGCTTCTGTCACCAGCCAGGCTCCCACTGCTCGGGCCCTGGGACCCCCAGTAGCCCCCGCAACACACAGGCTGTGAGCAGGGGCGTCTGAGCCAGGAGGTTCCGTGGCCTGGGAAGAGAACAGAAACAGAACCTGACCTACCCCGGGTGCTTCTGAAAACCAGCTCCCCTCCCCTCTGCAAACAGGCCATCAGGAATGTCTCTTCCGCATGCGTCTGCCCGTTAGAAACAGCTGCTGGTCTGTGCACAAACCTCAACGCGCACTGCCCACGCACTGCCCACCCCCGAAGGCCAGAACCCCAGCCCCACAGGCTAGGCCCAGGGCCCGCACTCCCAGGTGCTCAGAGACCGGTTCCCGAGGGGCTGAGCATGCTTGCCTTGTGGACTCCTACCTGCCCCGCTTCCCTGGGCAGGTTACTGGCCCAGCCTCAGCTTTCTGGGGTCCCAGATCTCTTTCGGGTGAGAGCAAGCGCCACAGATAAGGGCACAGGCGGCTGGCGGCCTGGGCAGCTTTGCTGGAGAGAAAGCCGCCCCTGGAGCAGGCAGCCTGGGCGACGTGGGCTTTCGGGGGCCGAGGTGGGGCGGCTTCCAGGGCCCCAGGCAGGCCCAGCCCAGAGCTCAGTGCACACTCCGGCGCGGGGGCAGGAGGACCGCGCCGCGGGCTCGGTGCCAGGCACACAGTGGCCACTCGGGGAGGAACTTCTATAACACTGCAGCGGGTCACCGCAGCACCGACGTCAGGACGGACCGCCCCTCCGGGTCCCCACCTTCCAGCACTCACTGGGCGCGCGCACCCGCCCCCCCACCCGCGGCCCGCGCCGCGCCGGCACCCCAGGGACAGGGCGGCCCCCAGCACCGGCCCCGCCTCCGGCAGGGCGGGCGGGGGGTCACACGTCAGCCGCCCCGAACTCCCCGGCGCCGGGGCGTCCCGGGCCCGAGCGAGCGTGGGCGCGCGGGGCGGGACGCAGTGGGGGGAGCGGCGGGGCGCGCAGGGCCGGACGCCGGGCGAGGGGGGCGAGGGCGGGGGCGCCCCG